>JANITW010000236.1:11078949-11096456 GCA_027564335.1 Erythroxylum williamsii
TACATGCATATATGAAAGGAATACCTCATAATATATTATTAACAAGTCATAATGTTAATACATGAATCACAAATATCTATTGGCCTAGGGCACACTACTAACAGTATATATGTCATGTCCTTCTCAAGGTAAATTATATGTACGATATGAAAAAAATATAGAGCTTATATGAACTCTCTTAATTGCTCATTCTATTTTCAATTCATTTTTTGTGATTAAACTCATGGTAAACATTTCCTCGTAAATTCTCCACTCTTTTTATAGTATATGCAATATAGGTGTTATGTATGATTCGTATACACGAGTGCAATTATAGTGTATTTCAGAAAGAAGATGAGTATACATATGCGTGGCTCAGTACACATTCAATTGTGTAAATTATCGGGGAAGGCATGGGCAAGTTGGTATGGTAGAAGTGTTTCCATAAAAGAAACGATATCAGACATACTAATGTCTTAATATGTAAGGAAATAGAAGTATCCACTGTTTTGGCACATTAGTGTAGCAAACGTTGTGTCCATATAAAGAGAGATAAAAAAAAGAGAGAGAGAGAGATCCATGACATGGGACACGATTTGTGGCAGTCAACCTTATTTTGAAACATATTTTTAGTGGAATAAAAAATTCAGGAGCGTTATAGGATTTGTTATAACCATAACTAAATTGGGTTAACTGTGATAAAAGTATAAGTTATATCAAATTGTACCAACTAGAGTTTATAATAAATTATACTTGTGTAAGTATAGTCTATATCTATGGAATTTGCAATCTTCTTCAAAGGGAGAGTTTTGATTGATCGATAGTAAAATTAGTTACTTTGGACTCTCGAGGAATTTGGCACACTTAATTGGTTGAACCTTATTAAAATCTTTTCGTGTTCATGTTTGTTTGTTTCTTCCATATAAATATATCCTTGCTGCAAATAACCTTATATGTCAGCAAATGATATCAAAACATCATCGAGGAAATATTGAATTCAGTTGCACGATTTGAGGTTGGGGAGTTTAATGGAATTAGGAACTTCAAATTGTTACAATAAAGAGTAAATGATTTGTTGGCATTACAACGATGAAGGGGCTACAAGAAAATAAGATTAAAGACATGGATGAGCTAGACTAGGATAAGTTATAGGAGTAACTAGTTGGGGCCATTTGATTATGTTTAATAGACGAGGTCATATATTATGTAGATATTACTTCCCTTGCGGATATATGAAAGAATTTAGAGAGTCAATATATATCATAGTCTTTTATAAATAAGTTGTATTTGAAGCAACAAACTATACAAGTTAAAAATGTAGGAGGGAGCATAGCCTAAACGATATATAAATGTGATTATATTAAATAATCAATTATCTATTAAGGCTTGGGGTGACTATTGTAAACAAGGATTAATCAATGATTCTACTTTGTTCTTTATCTCTTTCTTACGAATATCTAACAAATATGCTCACATTAGATAAAAAAGATAGTTGGTATAAAGGATATCACCATTGCATAATTGGATCATAAGCAACTAAGACTCATTACTGATGAAAGCTTTTAATTTAAAGTAACGTACTTGAGAAAAATCAAGATTATGGCAGAGAGTAAAAGAAAGGTAGCTTATCTAAATGGAATTATAGGTTAAAACCTAAGGTTATTTTGGTAGGGCGGTTAGTAATAGAATGAAATATTATTTCATCGTTTGGGATGAGGGTTTATAATGAAAGTAAATAGAATAGGATGAAAGAGGAATGTTTCACATTATATCCTATTCCATCATAAACAGTAAAAATGAGTTACCTTCGATTTAGAGGTTTAAGATAGAATGTAAAATGATAAATATGTACTATCTAATATACTCTCAATAATTTCTTATAATATTAATTATAACATCAATCATAATAACAAGCAATAAGATAATACACAGGGACAGAGATACACCACTGGACCTCCCAAAATTTAAAAAATTACATTTTTTTTATTTTTAACACACACACACACATACACACACACACACAAATAAGAACGAAGTTATTTAGGGGTCAGTGGTGCATTGGACCTCCAAAATTTAAAAAAAAAAATATTTGAGACCTCTTATCTTAAATTTCCGGCTCCGTCACTAATAATACATCTCATTCTATCAAAGGTAGAATAGTCATTTATAATTATTATTATACATATATAGATTCTATTTCATCTATCTTTCAAACAACATTTAACTATATTATGTTATGAACCCTTTCATCTCTCTCAAACAATAATTTTCTAATATTACATCTATTTAGATTTCATTCTATTATAAATTATTACATTGCATTACATTTTATTCCATTTTATTGAAATCTTTACGTCAAACCAAATACAACCCAAGGGTGAAAAGATTGTCTAATGCTATAAGGAGCAGAGGGAAGAAAGTAAAATATTATGATTTGTCAATGTATACTAATGTAATGCAAAGTTGAGACTCATATTACAAAGGTGGAAACAAGCATGCTGTACATTTTAACTAGTCAATTTCATAACTCATAGATTCTAGATATAAGATGCTTACATCACATGAAACCAAACAAGAATTGATTTATGTCATACACATTGGACAACTTTAGTCATGTCCAATTGGGGGATGATAAAGCTTATAAAATCATCAAAATGAGATAGATCCTATTTAAGATGTTTGTTATTAGGTTGTTGAGCATTCTCTGGTATGTTTCATATTTAAGGAAGAACATATTCTCTTTAAGAACCTTATATGAAAATAGTTTTGGATGTAAAACTAATAAAGAATATTGAAGTGGTAAATTATGTGATGATTGTGCTCAAAAAGTCTAAATTAGCCAAAAAAAATCTACAAATTAATAGGAAGCACAATTGTAAGTAGAGAAGTTACAAAAGTGGAGTGAAAAATAATAATATTGTGTTGTGATATATGCAGTTGTGTCGTCTTGGCAAGTGAGAGGTGATAAATTTTATAAGGGAAACTTATTAAAGGGTGACATATGAGAAAGTAGACTTTTGCAAGTTTTCATGTGTTCAGTAAAAAGTCTAGTATAACCTTTAATGATGTAATGTTTAAGAAGTAAAACATATGGAAAAGACGTTATAAGACTAAGAAATGATAGTAGTAAAGTGGTATAATTGGAACTAGAATAATCTGGAACAAAAGTTAAAAGACACTATAAATTCTAGTTTGGAAGATAAGATAATATCAAAGAGAAAGCATTAAGATAGTATAGCTATGGATAGAGTCAAATGAACCATTTAGCTACCAAGGAGATACAGTCAGGGAGACTTGATCATATATACTGTAACACCCTATACTCGATAACGAAATCAACATACCAAGTATTACCATATTCTTAAATACCTAATATTTCAAACTACAATATTTTCTATTTAAAACCTCATTATTCTAACAATTACTATTCACTTTATAAAATTTTAGTAAAGTTTTCTCTATATATACTTAAAACCTCCTGTAAAAAATTTCAATACACTTTTCATGCATGTTGCTCTACTATCCATCTCCATGTCAAACTCTTGACAAAATAATTTGCTCATCCTCCATTATATTTTAACACATCTAAACTAGATTTCATACATAACTTTCATTTACTCATATATAATTCATAATAAAATCCTGTAAGATCCTTCACTTCTTTATGTGTATATGCCAAAATAAAATTAAATTTTTTAGTACATCCACCTCCAATTCTTTAGATATCCTTCATATGACTCTTGTCTTGTAGTAGATCCACCATAACTTTCTTCTAATTCTCTTCAAAACCTACACGCTAAGTTATAGGCTTAGTGGTGTTCAAGTAATTCCATTTCGCATTTAATTCAATTCATTCAACCATAACATGCATAATATATGATATTTTTCACATATAAAAATCTTTATTTATTTCTAAGCATAAATAGACATTTATAACCAAATTATAAAATACAAGCATGTATCTATTTAAATAATTCATAACTAATTATACAATGATCAATAAATTGTACATTCAATTATTTCTATCATTTGAAGTTCTTTAATCATTGGTCATGCATTTATTTGTTTTCTGTAATTTTCCTAAAGTAAAATCCATCGAAATTGTATCACCGAACCGGATAAGTCGGATTTTAAAAAAATACAAGTTCAGGTTCTCAAAACCGTTCGATCCATTTTTTTTATATACATTCATATTGGAACTAAGCTCTTAGAGCTATGCAGTTTATAACCCAAATCAAATATCTTAAACTGAAACCAAGCTCTCGGAGCCATACAGTCTGGTAATATATATATCATGAAACAGTACTGCCAACTCCTTAATTAGCATGCTAACCTTATCACATTCTTCCAATTCCTATCTATTTTACTAGGGGCAAATCTAATTAAATTTCATTGAAATTTCATACTAAAAGTTCATAATAACTAATTCAAGCTATTCCACATTCGACCAAAGTAAATTTCATTTTTTCTTCATTTTTTCCTTCATTTTTGGTTTTAATTTAATTTATTCAACATTCAAGATATATCTATTTCACCAATTAGTCAAAAATAACATATATATCAAGTTTCTCAATTCAAACATAATGTATGTCAATTGGGAAAAATATAAATTATAAGTCCAAAATCTCAATTAATCACATATACTACTTCATTTAACATCCAGTTAAATATTTTTAACAACAATTTTATAAACTCCTAATTTTACTCAAGAACCCTAAATTTCCTAATACATAATTTAAAAAAAAGTATAATTGCAAGAACGTATATCAAATTGATGTCCAAATCTTCAAATTAAACTTCCATAAACGTCAATCTCATCATCAATTCCTTATTCCTTCTCTCGCCCCCTTCAATTATTTTTCTTTATCTTCATAATATTGTATAATAAATTCAATTTTATGCATTTTATTCATTAATGCATGCAATTTCATCAAAATTATGTACTAAAAATAATTAAAACTCTATTAACTCACTGTATAAATTTTTAGGTACTATTTATTAAGAACACCCATATACTTTTTCTTCATCTTTTCCTAATTTTTTTGTTTATATGGTAAGTTTATGAATCCTAGGTTGATGATTTTGTGTTCAATAGGTAATTTGGGGGTTAAAACTAAAGAAAATTGACTTGAAAATGTAAGAAATGAAACAAAAATGGAGAAGAAAGGAGGGAAGCATTCTCGACAATGTTTTAGAGAAGAAGAGAATGGGAAGTTGACAAAAATGTCACGTGGTTCTTCATTAAAAGTTTTCAAATTTTTTTCAAAATTAACCATTTTTAAAAATCCACTCTTTCTTTTTTTTAATTAAAAATACCCATAAGAAAAGTATCAATTTCACAAAGAGACCTTAATTAATGTCATTTATTTCCATTAATATTTTTAGGTTTGACTTTCATCATTTTTAAGGTCAAACTTTGACTATTGATCAACTCTTGGTCAAACTCTCAAAACGAAGTCATTTAGAATTCTAATTTAATCATTAGGCTGTTCTTGAATATTATTATCTGATGTCAAATAAAATAAAATACAGTTAGAATCTCGAGTGTCATTATTTACTTCAGGATATGCTATTTACAACCCCAAAAGTACTATTTATGAAATTGAGATTTTTGGGGCGTTACATATACTCTTACCATTAATGATGAAGATCAAACTACCTTTTACGGACTAAAACATATTAGAATAAAGGGTTATAGTAAAATCAATTGCTCTTGACTTTCGAGGATATAAACATGCTTAATTGGCTAAACCTTGTTAAATTTTTTTTTGTATTTTTTTCTTTATTTCGAACAAATATACTCTTCTAATATACACCCTTATACACTTTTCAAACAATTATATTGTTTGACAATGTGTCATCAACATTGCAAGCTTTTGTATCCATAATTGTTAGTGGTAACAATGACAATGCCCGTGAAATTGTCGCATGTAAGTATTTCATAACTTAAAGTTCATTAAAACCTTAAGTATCATCAATTTTCTCTCTGCTTCATGCTCATATTTCCTAGAGCTCTTTTAATTTGCTCCTTTGCACTTTCTATTTTGATGACAATAGCTAGAAAGGATAGCCTTATCAAAGTTCGCTAAAACTATAAGTATTACCTTACCAAACGAAAAATATCATGCTTGTATTGCCTTGAACTCCTTTAATATGCTCCATTGAAGATTTGATTTTGATGACCATAGCCAAAGCTAAAGATGTATCACGTCTTGCAAGAATGAAGCTGATATTTTTGTTTAAGAATTATTTAATAAATATTTGCACAAATCAATAAATTGGTATCTTTCACTATCCAATTCAATGAGTGAGAAAAAAAGTTTAATGTTCAAAAATTTATTTCATGAAAATTAAAGTTAGAGAATAAGTATTCTAAGCATCAAAATATAGAGCTTAAAATGGTTTTTTTCCCTTAAACTTAGTAAATAACATGATATACTATTCTAATTTTTTTATAATATCTAGATTTATCAATCTTTGTAGATCTATATAATGATTATTTATGGTTCGATTTATATTTCACTTTGGAGTTTGGACTTTGGACAATCGTAGTCACTATATGCCCAAACCCCTTTGTTTCGGATCTCACCATATGGCCATAAAAGAGCTCCGCTAATTAGTATAAGCCTCAAGTCATATTCTCGGCCCATTTGACCGTTAAAAATTAATACCATCGACCGACCCGTAGGTAGCCTGAAAGATAACTTCAGACAGAAACTGGTAAAGCCAAATTAGCTGACTGTTGTCCATTCGGTTTGTTCTCCAGAAGCTTTCAGAATCAAGAAACGTTTTTGTAAATGTCGAAGCTACGGAAATTGGTTTCCCACACTCGAAGTGATTGATTGATTTCTTTCGTTATGTTCGTACACTACATTGTCCGGCGGCAACTCGAATCTTTGTTACGTCCATGGCTCCGAGACGAGCCGGAGCTGGAACTGAGACTCGGACCAATCAACTCTCACGCTACCGCGAGAAACCTCAGTTTGGATGCTTCTGCTCTAAACCTCATTCTCGACGAGTCGTTTCAATTCTCTTTCAAGGAGGTTAGAGTGGAGGAATTCAGTGTTCACTTCTCTAACTGGTCGGTTGAAGCCTTCAAAATTGAAGTTCGTGGGGTCAGTGTCACACTATCGGCAGGGTAAAGTCACTGTCCTAAAGTCATTTGTAAATGTGTGTTTGTTCATTTATTTAGCGTGACTGAACTTTTCCTTACAGAATTCGAAATGATTTTGGTGTTGTTTGCAGGGAGGTGGAAGAGCGGAGTTTGAGGAGAGGTAGGAAGTCGAGTGAGTTAGAGAATGAGGAAAGGAGGAAGATTCTAGCTGGGATTGATCCTGAGGTACTTGGATATCGGTGAATTTGTTTGAGATTTTTGTGCTTGAGATGATTACTTCTTTCCAATCTATGAGATGCTGAGTGCTCAAGTGTGTATGCTACTTTTTCTGATCTAATATATGCAAGCGCTTTTTGTTATAAAATTATTGGGAAATGTATCCGTGAAATACCGTGAAGAGGGTGGCATTTCATTTACTAGCTGTATACCAAAAATGATAATTCAGGTCTAAATTTGAACTTGCAACATTATAATCCTCCTTCTGGCTAATGGTGTTGTAAATGGCTTTCCCAGTATTACATTGTGTAACTGTACTTTCTTTACCTGCCACTTGTAAGTTTAATCATTTCTGTGGCAGAGAAGTAAAATGAGTTCTGTGGTGAAACACTTGGGATTTGATTGGTGTGAGTTTGCTTTAGTATTTACTTTTATCTTAGTTCGTGATTTAGCAAAGAAGAATTCTATTGCTTAGTTGATCAGCAAGATATTGAGAGAAGCAACAGTCACCTCTCTCTCTCCCTCTCTTATTATTATTATTTTTTCCCTATCAGGGTTGTGCTTTACATGACATACTGGAGAAGATTTTGGCCACCACTCCTAGAAATCATTTAAAGATATCTCTGTGGAACCTTGTTCTCAAACATTGCCATTTGCAGATAGTAGATATTAATCTGCAAGTTCAGGTCCTCACGTCTAATGGTACCTTGGTTTGTTTATTGAAATTGAATGAGCTTAATGCAAGACCTCAGTACCTTGAGTATGGATGTCTTTTAAGAGGCCTGATTGGAGCAACTTTTAGACATCTGAAGGAGACTTTTGTTGCCGTGGATTTTCAAGGTTTTGAGGTAGGATATGCAATGGATGATCAGACGAAAATCATGTTTCCTAACACAGATATGTTTATGTGTATTAAACTGAATGACCTGCAGATTGCTGAATTAAGTGTCTGTGTTCCAAAATTGAGTCTGTCATTCTCTCCACTAGAGCTCACTGTAATTTTAGCATTAAGTAAAATATCAACGAAGGAATCAAAGTATGCCAGAAATGGTAGACAGCTCTGGAAGCTGGCTGCAAACAGACTAGGATTTGCGGTTTCATCTCCCAAATTTTCTTTCCATAATTTGGTTGGACTTGTATGTCTTTGGTTGCGTTATCTCAATGCATATGAGAAATTACTCTTTGTGGTTGGAAATCCTGGTGACTTATTATCAAAAACTGCCACCAGTAAGATGCTTCAGGACAATTTATTTCTGAGTTCTGCCAAACATAATTGGGAAGTTATTATTAGTATTGAGAAAGATCTACCGGCTGAAGCTATTGCTCAGGCACGACGAATAGCTCGAGACAGAGTAGCTTCCTGTGTTCAACACGGTGAAGATGATGGTTACAGGCCATCCTCAATAAGCGCTCATGTCAATTATCTTTCAAAGATGTTTTTAGCAGTTCTATTCCTTTGGAATATGATATGCAGAATATTCCTCTCAATTGTAAATTTTTTCCTGTTATTAATGTACTTCCTCCAAGAGCAAGAACCTGATGAGCAACCTGAAGATCATTGTCCGCAATATTTCCTGTTGCTAAATTTTGGAAAGGTTTCAATAAATTTTATTCCCAAAATCACAGTTCAAAATGTTGAGCAAGATATGGAACCACCTACCGCAATGCCATATCTCAATATTCATTCATTGCATCTGTCAATTGATACTCTATTGTTAATGTATTGTGATCATATTGTTGAACAGACATTGTCTGTTTCCTGTGGGATATTGGAGGTTAAGTCTTCTCCTGTTGTGGGTGTTACAACTATGCAAAGAAGTTCCAAGAGTCGTTTTAATTCTAGTAAAGGGCATCAGAAAGGCAAGTTCTATAATCCAAAACGTGTTCTGAAGGCTGAGCCTGCAGTTATGTTTTCTTCTTCACAAGCTACTGAAAAAAGTGCTGCAGGTCAAGCTGACAATGTCAAGAACTCACAGTTGAAGGAATTTCTGGAAGAAATGTGTTTGAATTGGAAAAGAACTTTGACAAAATATGATGGTATTGAGATTGAGTACTCTAAGGATCCATGGCTTCTTTTTGAAACCAAAAACTCTTTGGCATATGCCGGCCCGAGGTGTCCAGATTCAGGGTTTTGGAAATGTTGTCTGATAGTAGGGAAACTGAATTTATGTTTCGAGTATTCATCCATATTATCCATGATAATATTGTTTGGGCAGATACAGCATGCATTGAACTGGAACAGGGACCATGAAAGACTGGATGGTCCTACTCATTTTCGCTTAACCACTGAACATGAACTGCATTTCAGTTGGGAGCAGATGCATGATTCTTGTGCCAGAAAAATGAAGATGGCTTTGCTCAAATTGCTACCAGATAAATGTATTCAACTTGGGGCATTCATAACGGGTCCTTGTATCCGAATTTTGTTACAAAAAGATGGATTCAATTATGAGAATGCTGACATGAATAGTGCAGGGACTCAAGATAGTTTTGACCTTGGATTTGATGTCCACAATATCGAGGTTGTTGTATGGCCAACTTCAAAATCCAATTTTTCATCAACGAAGTGGGCAAGCTTTGGTTATGTAGAACCAGAGTGCCAGATAAGAAAACCTCGTATTATTGAAATTCCTAAATCAGATAATGAAAAGCATGCATCTCAGGAGTGGGTTTCGCTTTCTTCCTTCCTATCAGTTAATGGTTTGAACTTTTACATTGAAGATTTGGCTGAAGGACAACAGATCTCCAGTTTTGTTTTGAGACCAATAACTCTTCATTTATCATTCTTCAGGTATATGATTGTGGCCTTTTCATTTGCTTCTGAATCTGATAATTGGAAGTTTTGAACACCTTGCTTTTGTGGTGCTGTTTCCCTTTCCTTTTTCAAACATGTTGATTGCTTCAGACTGCAGCAAATTTATACATAAATTTGTTGTTTATTCCTCTTTCATGTATTAGCTATATAGAATAAGGGAATTTCCAAACTGTATCTATGTACTGTTTTCCTTTTTAGGCTGATAATGATGAAATCATGTGCCTTTTTACATTGCTCCACATGTTCTTGCTTCTTAAGAGGAAAAGCATGCATTTGGTCCTCCTTTGTAATGTTGCAATACTTCTTAGTTCTTGATTGAATTTAAGAGGTTTAGAAACCATGGAATAATTCTGATTATTGTTGAATGATTGACGGTAAATATCTTTTGCAGTCCCTAATAGAACAAAAATGCATACGATCATTGTTCTAACTGAATTGTGGCCTTTGCAGGGAGTCTGTCTACACGCTTGCCAAAACAATTACAGCTTTCTCAGCAGCTTTATGCTCGGTGTTTACTGGATTCACAATTCTATCAAATATGGATGAGTTGTCTGTTCTCTTTCAGGTGATTGTGTCCTTTATTCGTGTAATTGGGTTTTGAATGTGTAACTTGTTTGTACCGGTACCTCAGAAGATTGCAGAAAATCTTATCCTCTTTTGTTTTAAGCCCTAAGCTTTCTGCCATGAGTATGTTGTTTTTCTGGTGATCTTTCCTACATAACTAAGGCTGCCCTTTTTTGAGCTTGAGATGAAAACATTACAAGGGCTTGAAGCAATGTACTCTTTAGGTGGTGATATAAGATATGATGACCAACTAATTGTAGATATTGCTGATTCAGAAAAGATCTTACAGCCTGAACAATTTGATACGAAGTTATGTTCAATTTTTATGAAAAAGGATTACTGCTATGCTTTTCCAAGATGACCTTGGAAAAACCTGTTAAGCTGTTGTGATTCACGAACAGAGAAAGAACGTTGTATTTCTACTTACCATTTTGCCTGTTGGGTTTGTGATACCATACAGAAGATGGGTTGCAAATAGTGTATAAAAGGTTATGATAAATACATTTTTGTTAGTCCTTCATATTATCATCTGGTCTATGTTCCTTGCTCAGCAAGGAGTAAGTAAAATTGAACAGTGGTTATTTGCTAAATTTGATTACTTGTGAAAGAAAAAATTGTCGACCTCCTTGTGTTTCTTTTAATGTTCATATAGTGACCTAATTCCTGTGTTTACTACATCATTCCCATTCTAGGCACTTGCGGGTTTATCTTCGGCACTTTCATATGCTTTTGGTACCAGCGATAGTTTTAAATGGGCACCTCTTGAAGTTCTTGAACAACGTAAGACAGTGATCATGGAGTCTGGGAATGTTGAGATTGCTTCCCAAGGAACGCCTTTGATTCATACAAATCTTCTAGTTTCAGCTAACGGCACCTTCATTTTGAAGTCAATGGATATAGTTCTAAGCTCTAGGGTGAATGAGTTGGAGAGTGATGTTGGTTTCAGTTGCCAAAAGTTGGCTGATCGTAGGTTTCCTGATTGTGGAATTTGGAATTCTGTTCCTAAAAGCAGTGTCAAAATATCTTTTGAAGAAGGGAAGCTCGAAATTCTCTTTGATTTGTTTGGAGTTCAATCTGTACTTTTCAGGCTGGATAACATGAGCAGAAGCTTTGATCATTCCCTCATAGAAAACTTGATGAAACAATCTAACAGTTGGTTGTATGAAGCATCTCTTTCCAATTGGTCTTCATATATATGTTTGGGCCGACCTCTTAGAAATTCAGATGAATCATCTAGCAGCAATGCTGTGGATGATAGTTTACCATACACAGCAGACAATGCTTTGATAAAAGAGTTCAATATTTCACATGGCCAATCTTTTATAGTTGCTGACCACTTGGATTTTGCTGCACCCTCGAGCCATTGGATGCTTGTCATTTTTACTCTGGATGAATTTTATGTGGGAAGATGCTCACTAAAGAAATTTTTTTTTGAAGCACAACAACTTGACAAGTTTACATCATCTATTTCAGTTGGGAAAAACCTACAGGCAATCTGTTGGGATATAAAGGTGCTGAATTTTTAAGAAGTTAGTTATATTGTCTTTATTCTGATTTATTGTTCTTTACTTTTTCAGGCTTTTTATCTGTACAACTTATACTGAACAATGAATTCATTGTTTTCCAATTTCTTTTATTTTGGATTCTTCCTTCTTTAGGTTCAACTACTGGACTAAGAAACTAATGCAATTATGCAGGGTGGTCATCTTTTACTTGAAGCTAAAGCTTTGATGATGTTTGCTCGGAGTTTTGCTTCATATCTTCGTCTTTCCCGGGATCTTCTCTCAATCATTCTATCATTTGATAGATCTGTTCAAAATGCTGAAAATAGGGCAGACGAAACAATGGATACAGCTCAACAAAACAAATGGCAATTGCCTGCAGCTTTCACCATAGATGTGACTCAAATTTCTGTGGTTCTTATTGCTGATGATAACCCAGGTAATTATCCTGTTTTCTCTTTCCCTTGAGGAATTATTTGCATATTCAACTGATCGATCCCTTTGTGCAGGTTGTCTTCAGGAACTTGTCTGTGAGGTTGATGTTCATTTGCTATTTGAATCCAAAAGCTTGGTGCAGAAATTGAAGATTGATCTTTCTCGCATTGCATTCCTCACTCAAGTCCTTAAAACATATGTAGAAAATGAAGATCAAGTTCCTCACTTTTCTTCTGTCCCAGTTAATGAATCCTCGTCAAATTCTACCATGACATCTCTAAACAGGAATGGAAGACAACAGAATCATATATTACATCATTTAGCTGCTTGCTTAACCGCTGAGAGACATCATGATGGTCATCTGCACTTGAATCAAGTTTGGATAGGCAGGGGCTCTGTTTCAGGTTTTGATATGATTATTTCCCTATCTGACACACTGGTTAGTTGTGCTAATTTATTCTCTTTTATTTTTTCTTAATGATCACATTAATTGCTATAAGTTCAAATAATCAACTTTGCAATCAACTGTTATTGCTACTGTATCTTATCCGATCATTGAAAGCATATCTATATTTAACTTTTGACATCTGCTTTGTCAAATCAGATGATTTCATCCATTCTTTCATCCCTCTCCACTGTGTCCAACAACAATGAGTCAACCAATGAACTGAAAGAAAATCACTGGAACAACGGTGAAGGAGCTATGGAAGATATGGTTCCTGATGGTACCTTCTAAACAAGATTATGTTCTTTTTGACTCATATTGGTTAAACCTCTACCAACTTTATCTGTCGAATGGATAGGAGCAATCGTAGCAATTCAAGATGTGTATCAGCATATGTACTTTGCAGTTCAAGAAGGACAAAATAAGCATGGTGTGGTTGGTGTAATTCATTACTCTCTTGTTGGAAAAGAGGCTTTTTTTAAGGTAACAAGTTGCTTTTATTTGCATTGTTGCCCTCGTGTCGTCAACATATAAATTTCTGAACAAGTTTTTCAATGTCTGTGTCTCCCTACAAAGCAATCCTTGCACCTAGATGTTTATGGTGAATAAGAGCTGTTTTTGCTCTATATTATATTTCTTAGAGACTGTAGTGCATGAATGGAATACCGAATAGGATAGAGTATTTATACAAATACAGGAGGTAATCCTAAGATAATGTTTATCCCTAAGATAATGCTATCTAATATAATATGATTACAATCAGATTACCACAATATTATGTGATAATACCATATCTTGACCACACTCCCCCTCAAGTTGGATCATAGATATCAATCATGTCTAACTTGTTGGTACATTCTTCAAATACTTGTCTTTGAGGTCCTTTGGTAAATACATTTGCCGTCTGCTTCTTTGTTGGTACATAAGTTACTCATTTTGTCCCATCTTCAATCTTTTTCTTGATAAAATGTCAATCAACTTTAACATGCTTTGTTCTCTCATGGTGGATTGGATTGTGTGCCACGCTGAGGGTTGCCTTGTTATCACAATAATGCTTTATAGGTGACTCAAAAATGATTTCCAATTATGCTAGCACTCTTTTTAACCAGATACTTTCACAAATCCCTTTCAACTGCTCTAAGTTCAGCTTTTGCACTCCTCTTGGCTACCACCTTTTGCTTCTTACTTTGCCACGTGACCAAATTTTCCCACATGAAAGTGCAATATCCAGTGGTTGAGCGTCTATAATCTTCTGAACTTACTCAATCTGAATCAATATATATTTCAAATGTTCTTTGATGTCCCCTTTTGAATAATAATCCTTTCCCAGGAGTACCCTTTAAATACTGTAAGATCTTATAAACTACCTCAAAATGCTTACTTTTTGGTGCATGCATGTAGTGACTTACAACACTCACAGCAAAAACAATATATGGTCTAGTATGAGACAAATAAATTAGTCTTCCCACTAGTGTCTGGTATTCTTCACGATTAACTAGTTTATCTTCATCTTCAAGCTTTGTACTTTCAATGGGGGTGGTGCTTAGTTTACATCCTAACATTCCTGTCTCCTTCAAGAGATCAAGAATGTACTTCCTTTGTGAGATGTAGATCCCTTTCTTTGATCTAGCTACTTCCATGCCTAGGAAATGCTTCATTTCTCTTAAGTCTTTAAATTAAAATTCTTTCCTCGAAGCTGACTTGAGTCTTGTAATTTCTTCTACATCATCACTAGTTACAACATTGTCATCTACATACACAATCAAAATTGTTTTCTTACCTTGTCTAATTCTAAAGAACATTATATGGTCTGTTTGAGCTTGTGTGCTGCATCCTTTTGTTTTTAGGACTTTGGAAAATCTTTCAAACCAAGCTCCTGGTGATTGTTTCAGCCCATATAGGGATTTTCTAACTCTGCCTACTCTGTTTACTCTTCCTTCCTTATCAAACCCTGGAGGAAGTTTCATATGTACTTCTTCCTTTAGTTTGCCATTCAAGAAGGCATTTTTAATGTCAAGTTGTTGAAGGGGCCAATCGAAGTTAGCAGCTACAGAGAGCAATAGTTTGATAGTGTTTAGTTTGGCCATAGGTGCAAATATATCCTTGTAGTACATCCTATAGGTTTGAGTATAGCCCTTTGCTACCAATCTCGCTTTATATCTCTCAATGGAACCATCAACCCTGTATTTGACTGTGAATATCCACCTACACGCCATGGGATCAACTTCTTCCCACGTTTCATTTTTTTTCAAGTGCTCTTATTTCTTCAAAAACTGCTTCTCTCCATTCTGGAACTTTAAGAGCTTCTTGGATATTGTTGGGAATATCAGTTATGTCCAGATTAGCAATAAATGCTTTATATTGAGAAGATAGAGCATCATAAGAGGGAAACCTCTCAATCGGGTGCATGGTACATGATCTAGATTTCTTCCGTAAAGCAATTGGCAGTTCTAGATCTTTATTGTCTTCTTGTTCCTTTGTATTGCTACTCTGAGCTTCTTTGGTAAGAACCTACATTAGTTCAGAGATTGCTATAGCTTCAGGAAAAGGGAGTGTACCTATTTGTTTTCTTCTTCCGAGAGTATACTTTGAGTGTATTGTCAGGCATGGCTACTTCTTCTGTATCAGGATTTGTCTATATAGGAGATGCATTGGACATAGGTGTTAGGATAGGTTCATGAATAGATGTACAAGGAGGTTCAGGCTGAGATTCATCACCAAACTCTCTCCAATACTCCCTCCGAATCGAAGACTTAGTATAAAAGGAATTTGTCTCAGAAAAAGTGACATCACGACTAACAAACAACCTTTTTGATATCGGATCATAGCATTTATACCCTTTTTGTGTAGCAGAGTAACCCAGAAACACACATTTTTTGGCTCTTGGATCAAGTTTGTTGCGTGAATAGCTGTGAATAAAGGCTGTACACCTGAAAACCTTTAGAGGAAGGTTGGATTCAAGACGGGCAGTAGTATGGATTTCTTGAAATTTTTGAAGAGGTGTTTTGAAAGAAAGGACACAACTAGGCATTTGATTAATATGGTAGGTTGCAGTAAGGATAACATCCTCCCAAAAAATTTTTGGAACATTGCTAGTGAACATGAAGGCCCTAGCTACTTCAAGAAGGTGTCTATTTTTTGGTTCAACAATCCCATTTTGTTGAGGACTATTGACACAAGTACTTTTGTGGACAATTCCATGTTTTTGGAAGAATATATGAACATGTTGATTAAAATATTCAGTATCATTATCAGTTTGAAGGACTTGAATACTTGTGTGAAATTGATTTTTTATCATCTAATAAAAGTTGATGAACATAGTAGGGACTTCAGTTTTATCCTTCAAAAGAAACACACAACACAAACGAGCATGATCATCAATGAATATAATGAACCACTTTGAATTGGTTCTATTAGTGACATGAGTGGCCCCCAAAGATCACTATGGATAAGAGAAAAAGGTTTTGTGGGTTTGTATTCAGACCTTGTAAAAGAAATTCTTTGACGCTTAGCAAATTCACAAGCATCACATTGAACACAAAGATTTTTATTTATTGAAATATTTGTGATAGAGCTAGGAGGCCATTAGTTTACAGTAGGCGTAAGAAGAAGTTGGCGAATCCTAGCACGTGAGTTAGTTACATATTAGTGACAGGTGTCATCTAATAATTGGGGTAGGATGGGATATAAAAGGAGGGGAAGGTTTTGTACGGGGGCATGCATGCATTCTGCAATGAGAATAGTGTTTGGGAGGTACAGCCCCTCATATAGGTTGATCAGTATTTAGGTTGTAATAGCCGATTTCTACATAATATCAATATACAATACTGAATCGATGAGATTGCTTTGATCCATCTGATTCTTTTATACTCATTATACTGACATACTTGGGTGAATTCTATCAATTGGTATCAGAGCATGTTCTTGGTGCCATTAGATTGAAGTTGTTTTGGTAGTGGATGGTAGTGACTAGAAGAATGGAGAAAATTGACTTGATAGAGAGGAGTGTAGCAAACTTAGCTGAGATGATGGAGAGAAATGATGAGAAGACACGCTGACTGGAAGAAGCAGTGCTGGAAATGATGCAACATATTAAAGGAAAAGGAGTAGAGTCCTCCAAGGAAAAATCGGTGTGGAGAATGCTGAGGAAACCGAAGGATAGGAGTGGTGGAGTCGGCAAAAACAAGGCAGGGAAGTAATATGAAATTTGAGGGGGTTAGGAGGTTTGAAGCGAGAGAGGAAGGGAGAGTTTATGAGGAGAGAGGAAGAAGGTTAGAGATTCCGATTTTCTGTGGAGAGGACGCTTATGGGTGGTTGAATAGAATAGAAAGATATTTTCAGTTTAATGGGGTTGTCGACTGTGATAAAAGGGATGCAGTGGTAGTGGCGATGGATGGTAAGGCACTGGTGTGGTTCAACTGGTGGGAGGCGCGAAAC
>JANITW010000236.1:11096556-11115680 GCA_027564335.1 Erythroxylum williamsii
CTTTTCCAGCCCAGTGATTTTAGTAAGGAAAAAGGATGGAGGATGGAGATTTTGTGTAGATTTTAGGGCATTGAATAGGGTGACTGTAGCGGATAAATTCCCAATACCTACAATTGATGAGTTATTGGATGAATTGGGAGGAGCCAAGGTGTTCTCGAAGATAGACCTTAAGAGTGGCTACCACCAAATTAGAGTCCGAGAAGAGGACATACACAAAACGACATTCCGAACTCACGAAGGTCATTACGAATGGCTGGTGATGCCTTTCAGATTGTCCAATGCACCCTCCACCTTTCAATCATTGATGAATGACGTATTCCGTTCCCACCTACGCAAGTCCATTCTAGTTTTTTTTTATGATATTCTTATATACAATCCAGATTTTGAGCAACATTTGGAAGATTTAAGGGCTGTCTTGTTGATTCTCCGGAGTCATAAGCTGTATGTCAATGAGAAGAAATGCGATTTTGGCAAGGAGCAATTAAAATACTTGGGGCATGTGATCTCGGGTCTGGGGGTAGAAGCTGATCCCTCTAAAATTGAAGAGGTTGCGAACTGGCCAATACCTAAGGATGTGAAAGCTGTCTGAAGGTTTTTGGGGTTCACGGGATACTACTGGCGATTTGTTCGAGACTATGGCAAGATCGCCAAACCTCTCACTCAACTACTCAAGGCAGAAGGGTATCAGTGGAATGTGGAGACTCAACAAGCCTTTGAATCACTTAAGGCGGCCATGGTAAACCTCCCTACTCTAGCTGTTCCTGATTTTTCTAAACCATATGTTATAGAGACTGATGCATCCGGGAAGGGGCTAGGAGCAGTAATCATGCAAGAAGGGAGGCCCTTAGCTTATCTCAGCTGGGCATTACCTCCACAAGCATTCTCCAAGTCAGTTTATGAAAAGGAGTTAATGGCAGTAGTGATGGCGGTTCAGAAATGGAGACACTACCTGTTAGGAAGACGTTTCATCATCCGAACTGACCAAAGGAGCTTAAAATATTTGACAGATCAACGGTTGTTGGGAGAATAGCAACAAAAGTGGACAACAAAACTATTGGGGTATGATTTTGAGGTGCAGTACAAACCGGGAAAGGAGAACCAAGCGGCTGATGCTTTATCGCGTAAAATGTAGTGTGCTGCTATATCAACAGTAAAAATGGTTGATTCGGATGACTTGGAGGTGGAAATTCGGGCTGACCCGAAACTAACACCATCATGCAAGATCTGTTAAGTGGGAGCAAGGAACACGTGGGATTTTTGGTTAAGGGAGGCAGATTGTGTTATAAAAAGAGGCTGGTTTTGTCAAAAACATCTAGTCGGATATCGGCTATTTTGAAAGAGTTACATGATTCACCCATGGGAGGTCATTCGGGGTTCCTACGCACTTACAAACCCGTGTTGGGACTGGTTTTTTGGGAAGGAATGAAGAATGACATTAAAAAGTATGTGGAGGCGTGTGAAGTGTGTCAACGCAACAAATACCAAGCATTATCCCCTGCTGGTCTATTACAACCATTACCAGTCCCCTCGTAAGTGTGGGAGGATATATCTATGGATTTCATTGGAGGTCTACCGAGGAGTAAAGAAATGGACACCATCATGGTAGTAGTAGATAGGTTGACAAAATATGCTCATTTTCTGCCTTTGGCCCATCCCTTTTCTGCTTCCGATGTTGCTGCCCTCTTTGTTAGAGAAATAGTGAAGCTACATGGGTTCCCGGCCTCAATAGTATCTGACAGAGATAGGGTATTCATGAGCAGATTCTGGTCTGAGCTATTCAAGCAGGCAGGTACACAGTTGAAGTTTAGCTCAGCCTATCACCCCCAAACTGATGGAAAAATGGAGGTCACCAATAGAAGCTTGGAAACATATCTTCGTTGTTTCACCGGAAGCAAGCCGAAGCAATGGACTCAATGGTTGTGTTGGGCAGAATTTTGGTTCAACACCAACTATAATAGTTCTACAAAAACTTCTCCATTTTATGCTCTATATGGTAGACCCCCACCCACCTTACTTGGTTATGCAGGGGAGTTATCAGCAGTGGAAGAAGTGGACAGACTTCTTAAAGAACGGAATGGAGTCATTACCGAATTGAGGGACAACCTATTGAGATCTCAGAATCGGATTAAAACCCAGGCAGATAAGAAACGAAGAGAAGTGGAGTACACGGTTGGAGAAAGGGTGTACCTAAAAATCCAACCATACAAACTTCGATCCTTAGCACGGAAGCTGAATGAGAAACTCAGCCCCCAATACTATGGACCCTTTTTGATTGTTGAAAAGATTGGAGCAGTGGCTTATAGGCTGGAATTACCTGCATATAGTAGAGTTCACTCGGTTTTTCATGTAGGCCATTGGTTTATAGTAGGCGTAAGAAGAAGTTGGCGAATCCTAGCATGTGAAGTTACATATTAGTGACAGGTGTCATCTAATAATTGGGGTAGGATGGGATATAAAAGGAGGGGAATGTTTTGTACGGGGGCATGCATGCATTCTGCAGTGAGAATAGTGTTTGGAAGGTACAGCCCCTCATATAGGCTGATCAGTATTTAGGTTGTAATAGCCGATTTCTACAGAATATCAATATACAATACTGAATCGATGAGATTGCTTTGATCCATCTGATTCTTTTATACTCATTATACTGACATGGGTGAGTTCTATCAATTTGGAAACAATCATGACATATACTGGAAGTTTGGATGACCTAACCTTTTATGCCATATCAATAATTCATCATTCTTAGGGACAATCACACTATTACCCAAGCTATAAGGAGTAGAATGATTGACTTTCCCTGACGATAGGTCTTGTATAACACAATGAGTAGGAAAAAAATATGAGCACTACAATTAGCTTCTTTCGTCAATTTACTAATCGAAAGGAGGTTATAGTCTAGGTTTGGAACATGTAGAACAAGAGTTTAATTTCATAGAATTTGTTACTTTGATATCTCCTTTTCCTACAATCAAAGAAGAATCACCATTTGCTACTTTAACGTTATCATGCCCAGCACAAGGAAAATATGAATGAAACAGGTTATAGTCATCTATCATATGGTCTGATGCTCCATAATCAACTATCCATTTCTTCCTACCGCATGAAGATAAAAAAGCTTGTATCATATTACCTCTTATAGTAGCATTGGCAACTGTACTTGTCTTCTGTTGATGGCTTTCATTTTGGAGATTCTTTATTATTTCCAATAATTTCCCTAGTGAAATATTTAACTCACTAGCTTGTTGTTTATGACTATCTTCAGATTTTTCTGTTCCTCCTTTACTAGATACTTGATAGCCTCAGTTTTTTCTTTGTGGTTTCCAATCTGGAGGCTTTCCATGGATGTCCCAGCATGTGTCTTTGGTGTGACTACTTTGTTTGCAGTGATCACACCACTTCTTTTGACCCTTCTTACTGGATTCACCACGGGACTTCAATGCAGACGCTTCATTAGTAGGTATTGGAGACAAATTTTGTTCTTCTTTTGACTCTTCTTTCTCCTAACTTCAAAAAAAATTTCTTTAGCTGTTGGTAGAGGAACCCTACTTAGGATTCTACCACGGACGTCATCCAGTTTTTTGTTGAGACCAGCTAAAAATTCAAAGACTCTTTCCTTTTCAATTTTCTGGTTGCACATCATAGCATCTTCCATGCACCTCCACTCTTCAATCCGATAGAAGGTCGAGTTCCTGCTATAATGCTATCATTTTGACCCAATATTCTGTAACTTCTCTGTCACCTTGCTTCATTTGCCACAACTTTGTTTTTATTTCGTAGGTTTGCGATGCATCATCTCCGTCAGAGCATGATTGTCGTGCCCTTCCCAAATTTCTCGAGCTGTTGGCAGAAACAAGAAGGTATGTTTGATCGATGGTATCATGGCGTTGATAAGCCATGACAAGACCATGGAGTTGTCTATCTCCCACTGTTGCGCAGCTTGTGAGTTCATTGGGTCTAGAACATTTCCATCTTCGACGATAAAGCTCAGCTTCTCGCGTCTTCCAATGGTGAGTTTCATATCTTGAGCCCACTCCCGATAGTGTGTTCCATTCAGTTTGTCGGAGATGATGACAACTAAAGCTTTTTCAAGATCAGAGGTCATTGACGACTGACCTCCAGTCTAGTTTGGATTTGTCGTGGAGGATCATTCAAGATTGGAAGTCATTTCTTGACTTGCCCGGTTTGATTCCTCGGTTTCACTATCTCTTTCACATGGCTCTGATACCATGTGAATAAGAGTTTTTTTGCTCTATATTATATTTCTTAGAGATTGTAGTACATATATACATGAATAGAATCCCGAATAGGATAGAGTATCGATACAAATACAAGAGATAATCCTAAGATAATGTTTATCCCTAAGATAATGCTATCTAATATAAGCTGATTACAATAAGATTATCACAATATTATGTGATAATACTGTATCTTGACCACATTTATGTTGTCAAGAAATTGTTATCTACATGATTTGTTGATTACCATGATGTAACAACTTATTAATGTACACAGAAGATTTGTGGACCTTGCACTTATATAACTCCCAAAACCATAAGATAGAGGTTTTATAAAATGGTTTACTTCTAAAATTGTTCTTCAAATTCAACTAAGCTTTTATGAGATGCTTAACTATGTAGTGGTTTGATTAAGAATGCAAAAGTACAAAAAGGTCTACAAGGCCACAGGCTTGTCATCCATTGTATTGGAAAAAGAGAGAGCACTGTCCTCACAAACAAAAGATGGGGATCTTAGGGTTTGGATCAGGTGAAAGTTTATCGGTTCTAAACATATGATAGATATGCTGTGCTCAATGCCCTCTATATTAAGCATGCTATGATAGAATAATGGGCCTTTTAAAGGTATGTTATGAGGATCCAATGTCATTATGTAAGCTGGCTTTTAGATATTACTGTGTGCTTAATGAACTTTCATTGAGCTGATAATCTTGTAATGACATTTTGGTGAAAGCAAAGTGCTCTTGAAGGAACTTAACTCTAGTTTTCTCTTGCTTCTTTTAATGTATGTTGTCCATAAAGGGTTGATAATGGCTAAATATTGCTTTATTTGATTCTAGTGGTGGCTTGTTTCATGTTCAAGTTCAACTGCATTAAGGTTTTTAGAATGGTTAAACTTTTCTTAAGTTAGGATGGCAGCTAGGTTAAGTCTTACTTAACAATCCATGATAATGTGATGACATAAAATCAAGGGGAGCTTGTATTGTTACAGTGGAGTCATTTGATGACCAGATAAAAAGGAATGGCATCTAGTCAGAGACATGGTTAGGTATTTTCTTGATTGCTGAACTGTTAGAACTCTAGTCTTAGAGTACTGGAGTTTTATCTATATTATTTCTATATAGCTGTAATGTATGTATCACTACAGTGTAGAAACCTAATGTTTCTCCCTAATCCAGAGCAGATTTTGCTCCTCAGAAGGTAACAATCCTTCTGTCACACTCTTCTTCGTAATATTCTCCTTGCCTCTCTCCCTTCTCTGCCTAACCCTTTATACCCCCTTCTCTCTAGGTACATTCTGTTACGCCTAACTAATTAACCATCTCAGCCTAACTAACCTCTCTCTCTCTCTCTCCCCCGAAGAATCCTATCATGAACAGAAAAGGAATGGTGAGGATCTGTATCTTATTTTGAGTAATAACTATGACACATCCTAAATCCATTGGATTCAATTGTTGTGTGGAGTTCAGGCAACTATCTTCTTAAGGAGTAGAGATGCATTCAATTGGTGCAGCATATTTTTTTCTAGTCTCGATTTATGTCACATTATCATATGCAAATAACTTTTTCTTGTTGAATTTATTGATTTTTCCTTTTTTCCATTGAGTTACTCAATATTTCTATCCGTTTTGGACCTGCTACCATTTTGTGCCCTCTAACTTCGCTACAACAATTTTTGTAGGTCAGACACTATAAACAGAGAATTTGGAAATCATCAGTATTGTGGTTCTCCTTGATTTCATTACATGCCAAAAGTGATAGTGGTGAACCATTACAGCTCAGCTATTGTCCAGGATCAGTTTTTGTTGAGCTTTCTGGCACTAACAGTGGTGGGAAGTCGCTCTGGAAAGCCGTTCCTTGTCAAACGGAGAGTTATCAGAGTGAGGTTGATTTGGAGCTCAATAATAGATTAACTGAAGGTACATTTTACTTGGTCAATAAGAAGAATGATTGTGGTGTTGCTTTCATTGATGGGGCTCCGGAGTTCATTAGGAAGCCTGGAAATCCTTTCAAGTTTAAAGTGATCCAGAGTTCATTGGATAGATACTCTTTGGAGGCTTCTGATGCTAATTTACATACTGGCATATGCGAAGACAGGGGGCAAACTTCTGAGAAGAATAGAGATCTCCCTTGTATTCAACTGAAAATTGATAATGTTTCTTTGACAATAGTTCACGAACTCTTAGATACAAAAGACAGATTTCCTCTCCTTCGTGCCTGCCTTCATAATACTCAACTTAATGTCCAGCATTTTTCCTATAAAGTCAGGGTTATGAGTACAATAAGTATGGCGCTGCATTACTTTGATGCTCAAAGAAATTTTTGGTAATTATTTATCTTGGATAAAGTAACCAAGTATGTTTCCATTCTTAAAATTTGTATCATGGTATCACATTTCAGTATTTGATGATTCTGTTGCTCTTATTGCATGTAGGAGAGAACTTGTTTGCCCTGTTGATATCTTTGTCTTCTACCGTTCAAGTTTTCTGCCTCAGGGTTCGAACACTGTTGAGCATGGTGTACCTGTTCATATCTATTGTAGAACTGAAGAGGTCTGAACATTTGAGGATTAAGACAATCTCTTCTGCTACAAAATTCTTCTTCTTCTTCTTCTTCTTCCTCTTCCTTGGGGCATGGGTTTACAATGGAGGGTGGTAGGTTTGTATGACTAGTGCTTACAATTTTGTATTATGGTACATTGCAGTGGAATATATCCCTGACTGAGGTATCCATGGACATACTTCTCTTTGTAATTGGGAAATTAAATTTAGCTGGTCCCTTCTCAGTGCAAAGCTCTACAATTTTGGCTAATTGCTGCAAGGTTTGTGTTACCATTTTTATTGTTTTATGCAACTTACTTGCCCCTCTTACAGATTATGTGAAGCAATATAGAATAGTTTTTACCATTTTTTGCACTTAAGCTCTTACAATGTTTATTCATATTATTCCACAATGATTGTTTAACAAGTCATATTGATATGCATGTTGAACAATGTAAAGGCATATGATGCCTTCAATTCTGATAAAACGTTTCTATTTGTTCCCAAGAAATGTGTTTGAAAGAGTTGGCTGTGCAATATCATTTTCAAGTATAGATTCTTCTGTGTTTATTTATAGTGTTTTTACTGCTGCAAGGATACTCAGGAAATATATCTACAGATATTAATTCAGCTTAGGTTAAATATACGGGCTACAGAAAGGGTAGTGATGGACAACAATGGTTTGAAATGCTTAGATTTGCTTTTGCTTTTGATTAAGTCAAGTGCTGGTAATAACTTAATTGATTAATGAGCTTCCAAATTTGGAGAGACAAGATTTTTGACATCTTTAATTTATTTCAGTGGATAACATATTTCCGTTATATAACTGGAAGACGTTTAATTTGGAGTTTGAGTGTGACATCTTTGAAACTGATAACTTTGTCATTGTGAATTGGAAGTTTAACTGTAAATAACAAGCATTAGATGTTTGTTTCTTCTATTCTTCCATGTTCTTATTGTCCTGTAATGTATAGTAGAAATGTTTCTGGTGACAGGTGGAAAACCAGTCTGGTTTAAACCTTATATGTCACTTCTTTGATGGGAAAAGGGTGACAATAGCCAGAAAACAGTCTGCTTCCGTGTTCCTGAGGTAACTTGTCATAGTTTTACTCATCATGCTCACAACTTCAGCTTATCTATCATTCTTATTATTTTCCAATTGATTCTTGCTCATTTTAGGTAAAACAAATAGCTTTTGAAGGCATGTTGACACTTGATGTTTTTTGTTGTCCTTTCTTCAAATGGACAAGTAGTTTTGCACTTCACTGTTATTAGTTTAATCCTTTAACGCTCAAAAGCCTGAATTTGTTCTTGGCCGTGGTCATCACCACTAGAAATGAACAGAAGGCTTTGAAGATCCAGGCTATAGCTTATTATTTTACCTTAATAATGGTCAATCAGTAGATATTAGAGTATTTACGTATGATGGGAACAATTAGATTTCCTCTTTTGTTTTGGGGCATGATATTATGTTGGTGATGACTTCGAGATATAGTGGACTAATATTTCTTTTCTTGCTCCCAAAATTAATATTTAATTGACTCATGATCCCTGATTTTCACATGTTTTAGGCACCCATTATTAGAAAATCAACAACCAGAAGGTGCTTCAATACTTGCCATTCAACTTTCAGATCTTGGATCTTTTGTGACATCCTCACTTCATCTTTCACTTGTGAAAGCAAAAACACTTGCTTGGCGAACGCGTATAACATCACTTCAAGGTAGTCAGCACAACAATTGTGCAAATTACATAAGTAGACAGAAAACTCTTAAACACTGAAGGTCATGATTATGATATTGAGTCTTTTGTCTCAGTTAGTTTTAATTTAAGAGAAAATAAGTGTTTTTTTTTCTTACTTTGGTCATTGGTTAAATAACATATATTGCATAAGTTGAAAATTATGCAAAGTTAAGTATCTGATGCAAATAACTGAATATCTAGAAGTTGGAAAGGTGCTTCAGCTAGGTTTTATTGACGCTTGTAACAACAGCTGTGATGTTGAAGCTTACACTGTTGCAGTAATTAATATCTTATTGTTTGTCGTTTGATGGAAACTCCACATTAATTTTGGATATTTAAGTTCAAGACTATGAGCTATTATCCTATTCTTTTGTTATTTAGTTCTAAAGCGTTTCAGAAAGTGATACTTTATTATTAAGCTTTTAATTAAGCTGAAACCTTTGTGGTCCTTGAACAGACTCTAGAAGTTACCCTGGACCATTCATTGTAGTTAGTGTTTCAAGGAATTCTGAGGTATTCTTCTGAAGTTCTTGAATCAATTAAGTGACAAAATGTAATCATGTGATCACTCCTTTTTTTTTTTTGTATATTCATACAGGATGGGTTGTCAGTTGTGGTTTCTCCTTTATTAAGGATACATAATGAAACTGAATTCTCCATGGAGCTACGTTTTCGACGACCCCAACAAGATGAAAATATATTTGCAAGTGTGTCACTGAAGAAGGGGGATTCAGTTGATGATTCTATGGCGACCTTTGATGCCATAAATATGTCTGGTGGGCTGAAGAAAGCGTTGATGTCTTTAAGTGTTGGTATGTAATCTCAACTCCAGAATCTTATGTATTGAATCTGACAAAAGTTTGCCACATTTCCATTAATTGTTTTTTCTTAGCATGCTAGATGCTTCTTGTACCTTTTCTTTACTATTATTTGTGCGCTTTTATTCTCATTGTATGCCAGTGAGTAGCCTCATTCACATACTAAGAAGCTACTATCCAGTTATATGGAGGATTGAACATACAACTCGATCTGCTGCTTGACTCTTTCCTCTGCTTGTCTTCCTGATCACTTTGCAAAAACTCATTATTGAATTCAATCATTATGCTATCCAGGTAGTCCTTGAATGATGGATGACATGGTTTGATTGATAACTGTTGAATATTAATGGAATTCACCCATAGCGTATGTCAGTGTAGCTGTTTAAAATCCACAGAGGAGTTATTATAGTGTGTATTTGGATTTTCAGGAAGTGTAGTTTTAAGAACATACGATTTATCCATTTGGTATGCCATTTTGTTTCCATTTTTTAGCAAATCTAGACTTACTCCGGTGGGCTATCCTTTATAGCAATCTAAATCAGTTCAATTTGAGGCTTGACCAGAATGAAGGCTATTATATTTAATGTCTCTAGGCCAAGGTCAGATTTTTATTCACTTTGGGAAACTTGGCTGATTTAGTCCTTTCTTCTTTTTCATGAATACATTTTCAAACTCGAAATTCATATTTGTCCTTGACACTACAGGTAACTTTTTAATGTCATTTAGACCTGAAATTGGAGATGGCCCTATAAGTTCTGGAAGCCAAGTTTCAGTCGAATGGTCAGACGAACTTGAAGGTGGAAAGGCTGTTCGTCTTTCTGGTATTTTTGATAAGCTAAGCTACCAAGTCCGCCGGGCTTTATCTGTTGAATCAGTGAAATGCTCCTTTAGTACTGCATGCTGTAGTATCAAATCTGAGGATGCACCTGCCACTAACCTGCATTTTCTCATTCAGAGCATTAGTAGAAATGTGCCTGTTTTGGAACCTGCTAATTCTCAAAATGGCTCTGAAATTAGAAATTCAGCAGTTATATTGCAAGAGCAGAAGGAAATTTTTCTTCTCCCCACTGTGAGGGTGTCCAACTTACTACACATGGAGATACATTTATCTTTAACTGAAACAGGTACTGACAGAAAGAGCTCTGCAGTATGTTTTCTTTACTGACATTATTCAATTTATATTTTCTATCTTGGTGTAGATGTATGTCCTACAGCAGGCAGTGACTGTATGGGGAAGCAGGCAATTATGGCATCTGGATCAACAATTGATTTTTATGCTAATCCTGCTTTAATGTGCCTCACTGTTACTTTAACTGCTTTTAATTCAAGTTGCAAACCAGTAAAAAGTGGAGATTGGGTCAAGAAGTTACTTAAGAACAAAAATACTGTCAAGTATTTAGACATCGATCTGGATTTTGCTGGTGGAAAGTATTCTGCATCTCTAAGATTGTCTCGGGGGCTCAGAGGCATATTAGAGGTTATTATACTGGAACCATATATGAATTTCATGTTATTCTATATACTTGAGCACGAGTCCATGTGTCAGTCTAGGTTTTTGTTTATTGGTATGGACTTTTGAATGCTATTAGGATTCATGTCTCTTTGAACTTACTCTTGTTTTCAGGCTGCTGTATTCACACCCTACTCCTTGAAGAATGACACTGAATTTTCTCTATATTTCTTTGCTCACAACCAAAAGCCTTTGTCTAGGTACATGATATATATGTTTCTGCTTAATGTTCTCTTAAGCAGTAGGATGCACCGACAATCTGATGGGCTATGTTTTGTCCAGAGATGAGCTTGATAAGTTGGGTTCCTGTATCGCCCCAGAATTCGGATTGCTTTTGTCCCCAAATTCAGTAAGATCATGGTTTCTAAAGTAAGTAAAATGTTTGGAAGTGCTGTTTACAATTTAGATTGCAAACATTTTACCTTGTGATGAGAATGGACATGACCCATCCAGATTTATTTTATGTTGGACAATTACTGTCAAATTGTGTTTCAGATCCCACAAAGTACAACTCAGAATGTCGAAGGGTCATGCATCCCAGACACTACTAGACTTGGATGCCTTATCTGGCCTCACAGAGATAAGCTTGGCAATTGAAGAAACTGGAGCAAAATGTACTGTGAAGTTTGGGATTTATATCAGACCATCATCAAGTAAACTTGAGATGCTAGCGCAAACATTAACTATGGTACCACGACATGTTGTATTTAATGAGTCGGAAGAAAATATCACTGTCCGTCAGTGCTATTTAGAGGTGTGCTCTTAACTAATGAGCTCCAGAGTTGTTTTATTTCCTTGCTGAGATTTTTGGTGAATTGTTTGAGTTGGGCTCTTAACCTTATCTTTCTGCATTCCCTTTTCAAAAGAATGAAAGTGCAGGAATGTGCTACATTAGAAGTAAACAGAGAACAACACTACTGCTGCAGAATGGTGTTCGCAAGAGCAGGGAATTCAGTTTGTTTGAGAATGTTATCAAAAAGCATAGACATGATACAGAGGCTTCAGTAGCATATATCCAGTTTCAACCAAATGATTCTGAATCAAGCTGGTCAGGACCAGTATGTATTGCATCATTGGGTTGCTTTTTCCTAAAATTCAGAAAACAAACAAATCAAGCGAAAGAATTAGACACTACAGTCACAGAATTTGCTGCCGTTAATGTGGTAGAAGAACGTTCTACCCTAGGTGTGCACTTCTACAAACCTCCAAATATTAGCTTACCATATCGAATTGAGAATCAGTTGCATCAGGCATCTCTAACTTACTATCAAAAGGTTGTGCAGTCACTCCGGTATTTTTATTCATCAGTTCTCATTATTTAGATATCAATCTATAGACTGTAATTATATTTTTGTTGGACAATTTTACAGGATTCATCAGAACGAGAGCTTCTTGGACCTGGTTGTAGTGCTCATTATGTCTGGGATGATTGGACTCTTCCACATAGGCTGGTTGTGTTGGTCAATGGTAATTATTAGCCTGCAGTATCTCTGATAATTCTTCTGTTTTATTCAGTGATATGTCTATTTCTCTCGCTTCTCATCCCCCAAAAGTAAAGATGAAAAGCCCTCATTGTGAAAAAGATAAAGCACCCTCATAGTAAAATGGCAGATGGTGGTTTTTTTAATGCAGATATGCATCTACTACGTGAAATTAACTTGGATAAGGTTCGAGCTTGGAAACCTTTTCTCAGACCGAAGCAAAGTAAAGGGTTGGCTTCTCTTTCACTTTTGGACAAAAAGTATGCAGGTCAAAAAACTTATTTTGGCCAGTTCAACAGCATGGATACTGTGAATGTGGGCTATGAGGTGTATGCCGAGGGTCCAACACGAGTTTTACAAATTTGTGAGCTTTCTGATAACCGCAAGGGAGATTATCTGTTACAGACGCATGCGAAGATTCGAATAATAGTTTCGCAGTTTGCAATTCACTTACTTGAATGTGGAAAGCAGGTCAGTCTTTAATCTTTCATCATTTTAACACCATTCACATGTCTTTGAATATTTGATCTGGACATCTTTTGATAACTCAGCAAAATGAGCTTTTCTGCTTTGAATTACTTGATTTTTAAAATTTTTGATGTTTGTCCTTTTCCCTGATGCTATTAGATATCAATTTCCTTTCTGGTGAGCATCATGCAACTTGATCTTCTTAAGGAATGTCATGGTTTTATCTTGATTAATCTAAACTTTTTTGCTCTTATTTTTGAAGGATTCAGAAGAGAACGAGGATTATACTTGTACACCAATTGTAACTGCAAGGCTTACAAATATCAATCTTGGTTCTGTGGTCACTGATCGGCAGAAACATAACCAACTGACCATACAGGTAACAATATATGTGATGCTGCTTGTTTGATGGAGAGGGCTTATCTGTGTTGAAGATCATTGTACTAGATTCTGACTGGATAAGGTCTACCATAATAGTTACTACTAGCTTCTATATACTATAAAACTTGTATTTGTCCTTATCTTTGCAGTCACTATACGTGGATGAGAAGTGGACAGGTGCTCCATTTGCAGCGATGCTTCGGAGACATCAACTGGACTTTATTGACTCCAATGCTTGCACACTCAAAGTTGTCTTTGTCTTGCTTTCAAGAAGCTCCAGTATCAGACAAGTTAAATATTCTTCCATCGTTCTGCAGGTACCTCAGGATTTATTAATATTATGTGGACTAACCTTCCTTGCTTTGCATCTGTGTGCTTCAATAATTGAACTCGTAGTACATTTTATACATTCAAGCATTGCTTTTGGGGTGGTTTAACTCCTGTAGCACTATTTTTATTCACATATTAACTCCATGACTTTATGTACACAGCCTATTGATTTGAATCTTGATGAAGAGACTTTGATGAAAATTGCTTCATTCTGGCGAACATCTCTTAGTGACTCGAGTACTCCAAGTCGACAGTATTACTTTGATCATTTTGAGGTTCATCCAGTGAAGGTTTGAAGTTTTTGACCCCCAAAACGCCTTATTAGCTGTCATCTTGTTTGGTTCATTTAGTTATCTTTGACCTGTGTTAATGTATGTTGTTTAGATAATCACTAACTTCCTTCCTGGAGACTCGTATTCCAGTTATAACTCTGCCCAGGAGACTCTAAGGTCATTACTGCATAGTGTGGTAAAGGTACAGATAATTAATATTGCATGCATAGAAATGGTTTCTCTTCTTTTGAAGCATTATTGATGGGGCATACTTTCAATTGTTTGGCTTCCCATTTTCAATTTCTATAGGTTCCTCCCATTAAGAATATGGTAGTGGAACTCAACGGAATTTTGATTACCCATGCTTTAATAACTATGCGGGAATTGGTCATCAGAGCTGCACAACATTATTCATGGTAAGCACTATATATTTCTTCATGTTGAATTAGCACTTATTTATGAATTATAATTAACACAATAGTCCAGGTATGCTATGAGGGCCATCTATATTGCAAAGGGCAGCACCCTACTTCCCCCATCTTTTGCATCCATATTTGATGATTTGGCTTCGTCTTCTCTTGATGTGTTCTTTGATCCTTCACGGGGTCTGATTAACCTTCCTGGTTTCACATTAGGTAATTTCTGATACTATTTCGTCATCTTTAGATCTGTACTAACTATTTTGTTGAGGGTCCCTTCTTTGTGACATTGCAAGATCACTACCGTATACCCCATTTTAGCAATGAAGTATGCCTTAAACTGGGAAGTTATACTCCTTCCTTTTGACTTTATTCTCGAGATCAATTTTCTGATAATACGGTTAACTGTCATGATAATTTGCTCTCTAGAATGAGTAGGGCCGAATCAAATGGCAGTGGCAAAATTTAACCTACGATATCTTTAATATTTGTCTTATATTTGTCATATAAATAGTGTCATTGATAAGACATTATCTTTATGATTTGGATGAGATAACACAATCATAGCTACTTTCTGCTGTCTGCTTTGTGCGAACTTTTCTGGCAAACCTGTTTCCTACTTTTCAGTTGGTGTGTATGTGTGACAATCATGTTCGATTGTGGTGGTTCTTTGTAGTTCTGATGCATCATTGCTGCATTACTTGCTGGGTGCAGGCACCTTCAAATTTATCAGTAAATCTATCAAGGGTAAAGGATTCTCAGGGACTAAACGATACTTTGGTGACCTGGAGAAGACTGTATGCTCTATATTTCTTTTTCTTTTTATCTTATGGTTGCTATTTTCATGGTACTTGTGAAGCTATTAATCACGTGGTTATCTTCAGTTAAAAACAGCAGGGTCTAAGGTACTATTTGCAGTTGTCACTGAGATATCAGATTCAGTTCTGAAGGGTGCGGAAACTAGTGGTTTTGATGGAATGGTATTGTTCATCTTCCTTTTGTGAACATCTCGTGAAATTTTAGTAATTTTCTAAGTTACTTCTGCTACTAGACAAGCTTTTACAAATTGAAATTACCAACTTGGTATTTCAAGATTGATATTCAATTTTCCTGTTAATCTAGCTGAGCGGATTCCATCAAGGGATATTGAAATTGGCTATGGAGCCCTCGCTATTGGGGACGGCTTTAATGGAGGGTGGTCCTAATAGAAAAATTAAGCTTGATCGAGGCCCTGGTGTTGATGAGGTATTTTTGACAACATTCATGAAAAAATAGGGTTTTTTGTTCTTTTATTTGTTATGCTTTCATTCAACATAAATAGTTGATAAATTTGTTTGGGCAATTGATGTTTTCCAGTTTTGAAGCCATTTACGCCCTTGCTGTGACAAGGGTTGATGATATTGGAAAAAGTTTTGATGCATATGTTTCCTCGGCATACAACAGAGAATTTTGCATTGCGATTCTTTGTTCCTCGTGCTTTATTACGACTACAAGCTGCTTGTTAGGTAATTCTTTTATATCTGCAATTAGTAACTAGCCAGTTATTTGAATTGGCAGTTATACATTGAGGGGTACTTGCAAGCCATGCTGGATACCATGTACAGGCAAGAATATCTAAGAGTCAGAGTCATAGATGACCAGGTACGTAGTTTTCTTAATATCTGGAAAAACCAAACTTAGCTCAATCCTGAGAGTCAAACTCACCTGTTTTTTTCCTGTTGACTGGACCATGAAACTGTCAAGCACATTGGAACCCTAACATGAATCCCTGGGACCATTTAGAATTAGTTCACACTGTCATGACAAGTTCAGAAAGCTTTTGTAGTTGTTTCCTTTTTCTGACGTTTAGTAGTTATCAAATTTGTACTGTTGGATTGCTTTTCAGAATATCTATGGTTTAGAAACTTTCTGGACTATAGATCTGATCGTCAATATATCCTTACTACCTTTGTTTTATTAGCCGGTTTTTCTAACAGTATATATGAATCTAGGTTCTCCTCAAGAGCCTACCTCCAAACAGTGCTCTTATAGATGAGATCATGGATCGTGTGAAGGGATTCCTTGTGAGCAAGGGATTATTAAAAGGAGATCCTTCAAAATCTTCTCACCATTTGCGCCATCTCCAAGGAGAAGCTGTAAGTTCTGCTGTACTTAATTAGTGTTCCACCTTTCTCCTTTTCATTAGTTTTTATGGAACGAATTTAAATTACATGATTTTGAAAGATATGCTTTTATTGTCATCCATCAAGTTGTGCTTCGATTATTCAACTTGAATGTTGAATGAAAGAGCAAACTACTTATCATTGTTGTGTCTCGTTTTAACAATTTCCTTCACCACTGCTCTCCTTCAAATATTCAGATATACAATACATGTCTATTTTAGCTCAATTTTGAACCAAAAGGTGGTTATTTATTCAATATTTTATATCGACTTTAAGGATTAACCATCACGTCCTGTATGCTTAGTTCACTTCCCAGCACTCCTTATCTGCCAACTGTATGTGAAATGAAAGTCATACTGTGCACATTAAGTAACCTTACTACATAATGGGCATGAATTACCTACCTCCGGAGAAAAATCTTATCAGGAGAATGTATGACACAGGAATGGAAGATTGTACCAACAGTGATCACGTTGTGTGAACACCTCTTTGTGAGTTTTGCAATCCGAATGCTGAGGAAGCACACGGTTAAATATATCACCAATATGAACTGGAGAAAGCTTAAGCTACCTAAAATTGAGGAAAACAGAGCACTGGTCCCGGCAGAACCTGGTGAACAGGAAAAGAAGGTGAAATTTAGATGGAAATGGGGCATTAGCAAGTTCGTCTTGTCAGGCATTCTAGCATATATTGACGGGAGGTTATGCCGTTACATTCCTAATCCTGTAGCGCGAAGAATTGTCAGTGGCTACTTGTTGAGTTTTATTGACAAAAATGATGACGTATCATAAACCTGCAGTTAAATGGCATTCTTTTTGTTCAATCTTTTCCCATCACTTCCTTTTGATTTTATTCACGTACAGTACACTATAAAATCTGGAAACAGAAGTGCTTGGTAATTTCCAAGGATTCTCAGGAGTCCAATCAGCAGGTACTTGTTCCAGTGAAAACTAAAAATCTAATCTAAATGGCCAGATAACCATGGGTTTACTCTTAGTGAAATAGCCAATGACAATTTGGTATTCCCACTCCCTCTACAGGCTTTGTGTTTGATCCTTTGAACATATAAAGAAAGAATTATAGTTCTAATTTTTCCAAATTTACCTGTAAGAGTTATTCACATTATAAACATTTAAGTCAATTGTAATATAAGAAATTAATAAACGCTATCATGTAAACAGGTTCGTAATCTTTTTCATCTCTTTAATATTTCTCCAATCTTTCCCAGAAGAGAAGACCATCCCTGCAGAAGATTAAATATTAATCAGAGGGGCTGAGCCGCTGTCAGGTAATTAGCTTCCACTCCATACAACTAAAGAAGTAACCAGAAGGGAAAAGTTGGTAACTTTGCTGGGTTACAGTAACCATTCTGCCTTAAATTGGTTTCTAAGCAATTGCTGATCCATATTAAGAATCATATTAGGATACGACTTCAGGGTGCCAGGGCGCAGCTTGATAACTCGTGCATTTCTGTTACCAGTACAACAATTACTTGCACATAAATGAAAATCGTGGGTCTTGAGTCATCAACTGATAGTGCTACGAACCCAGACAGCACTATGGGTCCTAAACCCATAGTCACTTATTCTAGAAAAAGGAAGGGCAAGGGACTGAACATAGGTCTCAAACCCATGTTGACATATTCTAGGAATTTCACTAAGGCAGGGAGGGGTGAGTCATCAAACGGTTAGAGAAATTAGTTAGAAGAGAGAGGGGAGAACACTATGTAAGGGGAGGGGAGATAGGTAGAGAGTATCGATTATTCTATTTTGAGTATTATCTCAGCTATATGCTTGAGGGGCCATAGTTGGCTGGTAGCATAGTTCTTGTAGAATCTCCTACGGGGCTGTAGCTATTTTATCAATAAACATACCTTATCTCATCCATCGCGTATCATCAACATCTACCGCATAAAATGACAGACACATGGACCCTGCAAAATGTGGCCTATTGGATAATTGAATGGCGTGCGTAAGCTTGGCTGGATTTGACTGGAAAGGTATGAACGACTTCAATGTAACACATTATGCCTAGTTAAAAATTTCAGTATCTCCTTTACTGAGCAACGGATCGAATTCCGTTCCGTACCAGCCGTGTATCGGAACCTGTACGGCGACATTATTACCGGGTATAAATTCCGGCAGGCCGGTACCGGCCGGTATCACCGATACCCGAAATTTCGAGACCAATCCGCAAAAAAAACTTAGGGTCAGGAACCATTTTGCAATAACTAAAAATAAAGCCCTAAAAAATCTAATCCCATCCCGATCATTGCTTCGGCCTCTCCCTCTCAGCTCTCACATTTCTCTCTTCTCTGTTCTCTCCCTCTCACATCGCCGCCGCTCCCTCGCCGACTGCCTCCCTCGCCGTCGCCACTCGTCACCCTCATCGACTGCCTCGCCTCCTCTTCTTCTCTGTCTTGGTCCTCTTGGAGTCATGGAGTCGTCTTCTTCAACGCCCGAAGTCGTCGCCGCCCGAAGCCATCGCCGCCCGAAGTCGTCGCCGCCTGCTGAGATCCACCCTCCGGCGTCCACCACACACCCTTGCGTCGCCGTCTTCAACGTCCGAAGCCGTCGCCGCCTGCTGAGATCCACCCTCCGGCGTCCACCGCACACCCTTGCGTCGCCGTCTTCGACGCTTGAAGCCGTCACCGCACACCCCACGGCCCACCGTCGCCGCCTGTTGAGGACCCGACATCGACCCAGATTGTAAATGACCGATTGTTGTGTTTAATTTTTCTTGGCATTTGGACATTATTTGCTTGT
>JANITW010000236.1:11118981-11130312 GCA_027564335.1 Erythroxylum williamsii
AACTCCGATATGGAGTCTGATTGATACACGCGTCCGTGATCTATTGGGCTATGCTTTGAAAAAATTACTTAATTTTTTTTTTTGAGGGAAAACAATTACTTAACTATTGATCATACAGTTATATGATAAAATAGAACTCATATATTATCAAACTTAAATTTTTTTAATAAAATTTAATTAGATATTTTTAACTTGATTTAATTTTATAATCTAATTTTAACTAAAAAATTGTAATTACTCAAAAATTTCAAACTGATATATTATTTTGCCTTTCGTCTAATCTTAGGGTCAACCTAGAATTAGGGCAATGTAAATACATGCTCATAGTACATTTTTATAAATAATAAAATAGTGTTTATTTTTATCTTTATAAAAAATAAAATGAAATAAAATAGAGTCTACTTTTATCTTTATAAAAAATAACAAAAAGAATCTATATTTTATTTATTTTTATTCTATATGAGAGCCCAAAAATTAAAAGAAAAAAGAACTTTTTTTGCTTTATCCAAAACTTATAAAATATTAAAAATGGCTCACCCTAATCTTAGCTTTACTTGTCACCTAAGCAAGGTGGACTACGAATGCCACGCTATTGCTCTTCAGAGATTTGGTATTTGGAATGTATTATGCAATGCAAAATGTCTTTACACATTTTGGGAACATTCAAATCACTGCATTTAAATTTCAGCTGCTCCAAAATGGCAAGACCTTGGTCAAAGTAGAATCAGAACACAACATTCTTATCTCCATCAAGTAATCTCTATCCTAGACTTAGAGAGACACAAGCCTCCACATTGTTCTCTTTCATCTTAAACTAACATTCAAACAATTTCAAGTTCTTCCAATACAAGAATAGTTACTCATACTTGGTCTTTAGTTTTTGTATCCTAAGACGTCTAATTTGTTCCTTAATGTTTAACAAAAAGTCTAAGGTGGCTTTTATATTATCTCTAGTACTAGTTTACCCCCCAACGTTTCTAAAATAGAATGATTTGCACTAAAAATACTCACCTTATGAATCCTCTGTCAAATAAACATTATGTCCCTATTAAGTTGAGTAAATATTAATTTCTTACTTTTAAATTAATTAATTATTATTATTTTCAAAATTAAAATACAAAACCTAATTTCATGTAAAATTTAAACTTGATTACATTTATCTCTAATTTCTAGCAAGCCTCTGATACCTAAAAGATAAGAGACAATTATTTCTTCATTTCCTATATCATCTTTGATTCTTCTTCAGTTAACGAACACCTATTCTTTTTCGTTCTTGTTCCTTTAACGGGGGTTTGTTCACAATAATCCCGCCTGTCCTTCAATTTTGCAATTATAAGTTGTTCTTGTCCGTGAATCAAACATTGGTAGATGACTCTAATATTTGAGTTAACTCGAGTAGTCTCTAAAATTTCATCTCTGTTTGAACATAATTCATAATTTTAGCTATACCACCTTTATATATGTTTTAAATTCTTATATAACATAAAGAATATAAATGAATGAACAAATTGTTGGCATTGAGAAAAATTTGGAGGGTAATGAGGTTTCAACATATGCATATATTTGTTGGTAGCTTTACAAAAGTGATAAAGAAAGGGAAAGAACAATTTAGCTTAATTACTATAATCAAATTAAATGTTTTTAATGGCCAATTGAATACTAGTAGGGTGACCACTACTGTATGTCGTTGTTTATTTTCTTCCAAATGAAGAAAATGTCTTCTTAATTTGTCTCATTTACAATTTCTGAACAATAATTAACAATTTCATTAATAAAATTAAACGGGGATCCCATATTGAATATCATTGTTATTTGTTGAATGTATGTGTTTCCATTATATTTTGTGTTTCCATCATAAGTAGAATATTTATTTCTTGGTGATTGATGGTTATTTCCTTGTTGTTAACTAATGGTTATTTTTCTTATTATTTCTTGGTTATATTATGACATATAGTAGAAAAACGGAGCAATTGGGATTGGATATTTCAGTTTTTGGGTCTTCAACTAACAATAGTTATTCAGCTAAAGTTTAATGCTTATGTGATTCAAGATTTATTTAAATACTTTATGGAGTGAAGAAAATCTTGGTTGTAGGTTTTATAGGTGCCCAAAATATCTTGTTAGTAAAAATATTTTGTTATAATATTCAATATAGGAACAAAAATAGAATAAATGTTTGATTTGGTGATGATTACAAGGTTAAAAGTTGTAAGTTCTTTCGTTGACATGACAATCCCTTCCCAAATAGGGCTATTTATTTTATTCAAAGATTGGTGAATGATAATGTTAAGTTTAAATACCAATTAACATTGAGTTATAAAGGGATAATTGAAGACGATGTGTGTGAGAGACTTGTTAGAAGACCAAATAAAGAGGAACAAAAGGAATAAATTGAGATAATAAAAGAATTAAGCAAATGGAGTATGAATTGAAACTTCCTATAAATGAAAACAAGGAGTTGAAGAAGATATTCATAACACATGTTGTTGTTATTTCTATGTCATTATATATTGTTGTTATATATTTCTCACTATTGAAATTATAGGGTTATGACATATGCTTTATAAGAATTCATACATTAAGAATATTGTATATGAATGAAGCTAATGTGAGAAGTACTTGTATTGTACATAAAATTTAGTTTATATATTTTAGTTACTCCACTCATATATACATATATATATATATAATTACATTCAAATTGAAGTTCAACTTGTGACAATATGTTTAAAAAGACAATCATAAAAAGATAATATGCACAGTTTCATTTGATAAGCATCTGAAACATGTGAGTATCATAAACCTATAAGCCTATCATTTTGACATTCATAAACCTATAAAGTTGAGATTCATCTAATATAGGTCATTAACTTTGATATTCATATAATGTAAGCCAATAAAAAGAAAAAGATTCATTTGATAAAGGTAATAATGCAAAGGAGAATAATGTATGCTATTTGACTCATACATAGAATGGCTACCAAACTGTATCATTCTATTACAATATTGCAATTCTAAATCATAATGGATCCAACCAAAATGTCGCTAAGATAATTCACAGTGGATCCAACCAGAATGTACACAAAATAAATAAAATGGATTCAACTAGAATATACAAAAAAATATAAATAAATAGATCTAACTAGGTATTAGATGTTGGATCCAATCAGAATTCTCTACAACCAGAATTGGATTCAATCAAAATTCGATACGAAATTAACAACTATGCATCCAAAAGATAGTGGATCAAACTAGAATTTTCTACAAACCAACTAATGAACAACTAATTGTTATTTATATTTTTTTGACTTCTAATTTGAATGTTGGAAGTTTGCTAGTTTGAATTTGTACTAGCTAACAAACTTCCAACATTTTAACTTAATACTTGAGGCTTCCTTTTACCTCATCCTTCTTATTTGGAATGATAGTTGAAAAATATTTGGATTAATTGATTCAAATGTTCTCTTTCTCCTTAATGGTGGTGGTGTAGATGATTGTTATAAACAAGGTTCAAACAATAAATTAGTCATGTAACCAATACATAGAAGAAAATAATATGAATAAATAACAATATATGATAATTGACAATTGTGTTAAACTAACCTCATTTCCACTAACTTTAAAATTTTGTCTACTGAAAATTGAAGAATATGATTGAGGCAAATTTGTTTTTGAATTTATGTTAAATAACAAAACTCAACTCCATCTTGACTGGAAGGAAGTGAACCAAATTTATGGCATCTCTTATTATGAGCACTTTTGCCACATTTGCCACACAATAAAAATTGCCCTTTTTTGATAGCTTCTGAGAATTCTTCACTTGCTTTAGTTCATCTTTATCTTTTCTCTTATTCTTCTTAGTTTACTAAACATAACTCTTTTTAAAGGTGGATGTATCTCTTTATGGGTGTTTGGTGGCTAGAATTTTTGTACTCTAGTTGATCGTAAGACATTCTCATAAACTTCCATAAACCTCCCTCTATGATTACACTCATCTAGATACACCTTTGGTTGTTGCTTGGCATGGAGAATTGCATTAATTGTATAACTATAAGGATACCCATAAAGTTTTAATACCTTACACTTATAATTCTGCTCCCTCCCCAATTAGACAATATGTGTTCCATCTCCATTAGTCACTTCATAATTCATTGCTCATTCTAAATAACTCTCCATCTCATTGCAATCTTTTTATTCTTGTTCAATTTTTCATCACCTCAAGTTCTATGTCATTCCATCTCTTATCTTGCTCCTTAAGGTCAGAGTATGTCTTTGTTAACATGGTTCTAATAGTTTCTAATATGTTGATGATAAGGTGATCTAAGGCTATCAAAATCTAAGAGTTGAATGTTCTGCTCATGTTGTTGTCACAATTATACATTTTAACTTAATGCTTTAGAAAGCCTTACTCCAAGTTTCCTTTCGATATTCAAGCAAGTTGTATATACATTCCAATGTAAGTTAACTTAATTTGATGAGCTTGTCATCAAATTCTTATGGGAATTATTGCCCAGGCATAATTTCAAAATGCTTTCCTAAGATCCTTTCCCTTCCATTTACCCACCCTGTTGTTGTATATAACAGGGCACAATACATCATTCATAGCTCATTTAAGTCCTTACAAATTAAGAGCAACCAGTTAAAAGTGTTCACAAATGCAAATATTAAAAAAAAACTTTTATTTGGATTAGTTACCTTTTGCCTATTTGGATTAGTTACTCATCCTTTTGTGATGATCCTTAACTTTAAACCTATAGTCACTTACAATGCCTACTAATGAATATATGCCAAATATAACTGATCAAGTAGGGGATCATAACTCACCTGTTAAATTAGTTAATCACATTTCAAATTTAGTCCCTTCTCCTATTATTTATGTTTACACTTCAACAGCAAATAAATCGGTGGATCACACATTTAATAGGAGATTACTTAGGAGAAAAGGTAAAAGATGCACGCTAACCCCCACTTCCATACTAAATGACCATTATTTCCTAAAATGTTGAGTTTGAATTGTCCCAACAAATAAACAATGGTTAGATACTAATTAAACATGAAAAAAAATCTTTAGTGAACATAATAAAACCTAACAGACTTAGAAATGACCTTTTATTCCTCGATAAGAGCTAGAAGCTAATCACCAATGATATCAAACTCATTTTAATGGAAGAATTCTTATACCTCATAACTTTAAGAAGTCCTACTATTGCATCTTACTTTATAGACAATTAGCCACTTGCATATCACAGTAACTCATTATGCCATAAAAATAAATTTTATGTTGCTAAATAGTAAAGAATTAAACAAGTTTTTTGTATTTGTTTGCAACAACTTTACTGTCACTAAATGAATTAATTAATTATATATCTACTTTATTAATGAAATTATCTTTAGATATAGATTTATAACTATTTTTTCTATTTTAAATTAGGAGCATTTTAAGATAGAATGCTAAAACGCTGCAAATTCTATCTGATATTATAATCCATAAGCAACTCCAAAACATTAAGAAGTAGCAATATCCACCTAGCTATTATCGGAAGAAGGAAACAAACTTATGCCATAAGATGTCAGCTTGACTAGAGTATACACAAGTACATTACTACTCTTTCATTTGATAGGGATCACAACCTTATAAGTCCTGAAAGGAGGCAGAGTCCTAGGTGGGTTATACCTTGCCAATAAATGCTCACCAATCACCTTATGATTTCATGTATTGTTATAATTTCATGTTAACATGTTAAAAATAGGAATTAATATTGTGTTTTTATTTTCTAATAAAGGTGAACTTTATAATTCCTACTTTTGCTTAACTTCTACTTTTTCTAAACTTTGAAGGTATTTCATAATCCACTATAGATATTGTTAAATTGCTAAAGATAAAACTTGTTTAATTTAATAATATAGTTTAATCATAATATGATACAAGGGATTGCAAGTGAAAATGTTGGACTACTAACTTTCAATTCAGTAATTGAAAACACGAGGAGATCGCTTTCCTCTACAACCTCCACCTTTACAAACAAAAATTTTAGCCCTATGAACATAAAACATTCTTTATTAATGGGCTATAAACATTAAACAAGTACAAGATGTGGAATTACATTACTTAGATTGGAGAACAAAGTTGCAATTAGAGTAGAGAATGAAGATGCCTAAAAATTACTAAAAACTAATGAAGATGGATGAAGAAGAAGCATAAAGAATAAAGGATTAATAGGGATTTGCTTTAATAGAAGAAGATATAGGAAGCACAAAGATTTTAGGGATTTACTGCAAATTAGGGATAAAATATGAAAATTAGGGATAAACATTCTCGGGGTTAAGTTTAAGAAAAATTAGGTTTTGAGTTTTATTTTTCAAAAATGATTTTAAAGTAATTAATTAATTTAAATATAAGAAATTAGTTTTTAATTACACATCAATTGCCATATTGGCAACTGACCTTATCTGGCATGCCCAAGTGGCCCAACTTAACAAAGACATAAGGTTTATTTGACTAATGGCTAATAAAGCGTGTATTTTTAGGACAAATTGCTCTATTTTTAAAATATTAAGGGGTAAACTAATATCAGTCATTTTAGAGTTTATGTCAAATGTTAAGGGACAAATTGGACATTTCACTCTTTCTACAAAAACTAGCACAATTTGACAATTTCCTAGAACCTTTGCGGTAATTCTTCAATGGGTTACTGAGAAACAAAGCTTGAAGGCAAAGCTGGAGGTGGTAAGATGGAAGACAAATATCAATTAAGAATTTTAGTTTAAAATTATATTATTAAAGAAAATTAAAGTTTATAGAAAATTAAAACTTATTTAAACTTACTTAGAAACGTAAGTCTTATTATGTCATAGATAGTTGATATAGTAAAATTTAAATATTGAATAAAAATATATTATATTATCACTGATGTGATATATAATAATTTTTTAAAAAAATTAAAATTTATTCTAGACATTATATGTATATATTAAAATTTATTTTAAACATTTTTAAATGTTTAGTATCTAATTTATATTTTGGTAAAAATATTATGATTAAATTTATACTTTTTTAACAATTACCAAGTAAAGTACAATAGATTGTTTAATAATATTATAGTAATGTGAAATATATTAATTAATCAATAATTAATTAAGATTATTATATCAAGTTGTAACTATTAGTAATAGAAATTATTAATTTATATAAGTTAATGTAACTTACTTTAAAAATAAAATTGTATAAAAATAAATAAATTGAGGCGATAGAGAAGATAATAAAAGCATAGTAATAAATAAGATGGCATAGGCAAAGAAAAAAAAGAAAGAAATTTTGATGGCCAAATGCCAAATGCTAGTAAGGTAGGAAGTTTTCGTTTTGAGATTGGATTTAGAATTGATAGTCAAAATCATATAACATGACAAGCTATCATTAACGGACAACTCATTTGTCGACTGACTTAAAAAAATAAAGTAATCTTGTAATGCCATATAATAATAATAATATATACTGTTCGTCTCACATGTTAAGTTACATTTAGCTCAAATATCAAAGCTCTTTATTTTTAGCATTATTATGGATTTCATTTGTACCACACCGAAACATACTATACAAGTCGAAAAACGGTATGAAACTTAGTTAAAGGGTATCAGTCTGTACCGACAATTTTGCATGATATCGGCCAGTACCGTTCGGTATTTAAATTACTCATCAAATACTGGCCGGTATTGAAAATTTTTAAAAATTAGAGGACCGTTTTGTAAAAAGAAAAAGTTTATCCATAACCCTCCCCCTATTTGCTTCTACGACCCTCTCTCTCTTGGTTTTCCTCTTCGACAATGACTCTCCTCTCATTCTCTGACGACTGTCTTTGTCGACCACCACAACCATCACACCACGCATCTCCACATATTGGAGCACAAGTTTTGCAAAAGAAAGCAAGCAGCAAGAGAATGCAAAGTGACACATACGAGAACACACCTATTGCAGGATAAAAGCAGGTAGTAAGAGGAAGCACAATTTCTATTGTGATGGTTGATTCATTTGATTTGAAGACTTGAAAGTTAAAAGCTTTGTTCCCTTGAGAGAGCTGGAGGACGTAACCTAAGGATAAGAGAGGAGAAAATTAAAGAAGATTTTGGAAGAATAATTTTGATCATATCTAGGTAAGTTTTGTTTTTCAAACATGTGTCTGTGATGCTTGGATTACTCATTTACTCTTCTTTAAAGCATTTGAAATTAAACTTGCCGCCTTTCATTAACGTATTATAATTTTTCAACAAAAAAAAGCTACAATATATTTGTTAATGAATGTATGTGTATAAAATTTAATGAATTACAAATTTGAATGATAGAGATATTTTTATTGGAAGACCATAAATTTGGAATATATTATGATTTTAAAAAAATTCAGGGACTATATTATAAATTTAAAAATTTATTCGAAACGATATTTGATATTAACCAGTACCAGTACAGTATCGTACTAAAACTAAATTTGGTACCAATACTGATACGGTATTTATAACATTGATTTTTAGTGATAAATGGTTATGCATCTTGAACTTAAAGAAATTATCAAAAGCCTTAGTGAAGTTGAAGAGGACTTTGGTCGAACAAGTTTAGTGTACACTTTTATTATATCAATTAATCGTACTTGCAATCTTTAAACTTAGAAGCTCCATCTTTGACAGGGTCACATACGCATCCTCCATCACCACATTCAAATCCTCTGATAGAGGGTCCAAGTCTAATAAGTTATTCTCTATCTCCTACCCAATAACCTCTTGAAGTATCTTCATCACAGTTAAGAGTTCTACCTTGAAGTTGGTCAACAACATCATCAAAAATTTTATCTCTAGTGATCCTCGTACCTTTGGTCTCAACCATCATCTCTAACTAACCTCCAGCTTCTTTGTCTACTCTTTTTCGTCATCTTCTCCATCTTCTTTCCCAACCCAATCGCACACACAACTCTTTACTTTTGAATAAAATTAAAGCGTATCCCAATGTTACAAAGCCCAGTCCACCCCAGCTTCAAGAAAAGTCTTTAGTGGGATTTTTAGAAGACTAAAACCTAGCCTATTCAAAGGACTATAAACCCTATCCCATCACTAAATCCAGAAGAATTTTGTGAATTTTGTTATAAACCAAAAAATATATACACAAGATTCAACCTTAACACAAAAAAATACAATACATGTGAATTACGCAAGGTAGTTCTCTTCTAACCAATAGAAAATTGATATCTATCAATATTGCTTCTCAAATTTTATTCAAACTTGCAAGAAATGATGAAAGTCATGCTTCTTGAAAAGTTCAAATAATCAATATGTTTCTTCAGCTGGACTCATGGGTTACACTAATAGGACTAATATGATATTTAGGGACTTACACTTGTGACTTCTCTTTTTTATTATTATACCACTATCCTTAACTATTTCAAAAAATACAATTGGTTTTATTCTTTTAAGTTGAAATTTTATGTATGCAAGACATTTAAAAAACAATTGTTGAAATTATTGAAAACTATTTTCACACTAAAATTAAGACTGTTTATATAGATAGGGGACGATAGTATTAAGCACTTTCACATTTTTTAACTAAACAAAGCATCCAATACATAATCTTCCCACCCATGTACATTAGAACATATTGCTCTAACAAATGCAAATACTACCATGATGTAAAAATAGGTCTTACATTTCTACATGATTCCTTCATACATTTTTTTTGGTCTCGTGTATTTCAAAGTGCAATATATATCATCAACAAAATGCCCACCTTTATCCTAAATGATAATACTCCAAACTACCAAATCTTTGGATACAATTCAAAATATACTTCACCTAGAGTTTTTTGTTATTTTTGCTACCATGGCTTTGACTCTATAATGCTTATAAATTTGAACCTCAATCTTGATCATATATATATATATATATCTTGGTTTCTTTTTATCATATCACTCCTTTATTTGTTATGATTTTATTTCAAAATACATTTTTTATCTCTAAACCTTTTTTTTTGCGTTAAGAAATATTTACATACGAAGATAAGTCCTTTTTAAATCTAAATATATCCACTTCTACCTTGTATAAAAATATTTTCAAATTCATAAATAAAAATCTTAATCAGGTCAAAGCTCCTACTAATGATGGTCTTGACCATATTATCTTACCCCATTCTAAAGCTCATTATAACATTTCTTTTTCAAACCTAATTACCACTTTAAAAGTTGCCTTAACTTAGTCTTCGCTAATGGTTACCCCTCAATATAATTCAACATTGGTAAGTAGTTCAACACCTCAACCTTATAACTCTAACATGCCTAGTGTTAAAACCTTATCCACTGTACCTAATAACATTATCACTAGTGATTTAGATCGACCTATAGGAAATGCTACTTATGATACACCTCATGGACAACCACCATCTTAATCCTCACATGTAATTACCTGTTTAAAAAATAACATCTAAAAATCAAGAAAAATATTATCCTTGCACACAAATTTCTCAATTTCTCTATAAGAAATGGAACCGATCTCATTTACCGAAGATAACAAGCATCTTCATTAGTATGATGCCATGAGCAAATAATTTTTAGCTACAAAAAAATAATATGTGCTCCCTTATCCCCCTCTCTCCTACACAAAATATTATCTACTATAAATAGGTGTGTAAGATCAAGAGGAACCTTAATGGCCCCATTATTGGCTATAAAACTCGCCTTATAGCAAAGAATTTCATCATCTTGGCATTAACTATAATAAAACCTTTAACATATTCATTAATCTTGCTACTACTCATCTTATATTTATGGTCAACAAAATTTGTAAGTGCATAGAGTCGTTCTTAGTACCTACACATTAAGTATTCCAAGGTCATCTCCCTCAAAGACTAAATCATCACCGCTAAATTAATTCTAATTATTTGAATGAAATCAACCATAAACTTTACATTTCTTTCTACCATACTATCGAATCTTATATAAAAGAATTGAACGTTTGAGTACTCCAAATCATGCGAAAAAAATAAGAAGAGAGTCATATAATATATAATAAATATGATATATATATATATACACATACATATTGAATTGCTGTAACATCCCGTTACTGTTAGCAAGGGCATTATGGTAAATTGGGACAGACTGATAGGTTTCATTGCATCCACTGATTTAGCATGTCATTGGCCTCTAATTATAGAGAAACAGGTTTCTTGCATATGCATTTATTCATAGGCACATGCATTCATGATGTTTCCCCGGTATTCAATCGCGAGCATGGATTGACTGGATTATGCAGTGATCGGACTGTGAACTGAAATTTGACTGAATTGTGAATTGATTG
>JANITW010000236.1:11170325-11185829 GCA_027564335.1 Erythroxylum williamsii
ATTAATAATAAATATTTTCATTACAAAACTGTAACTGAAGAAGATAAAGTTACATGTAAATACACTTGCTTTCCAAGGTACTATATTTACATAACTCCAACAACACAAACTTTGTTTTCCAAGAAGTTGAAGAGAAGATGGCAAATCCTATCAATAGAATGTTGAGAGAGGTTGAGAGTTAACAACACTAAATTTGAATCAACATTCCTTATGCATGAGACTTTCAAATATTGAGGTAGATTTTGAACTGACATTTGGTTTCATTTAATTACTCCCTATCTTTTATTGTCTTGCAGGTGAAGATCAACATAAACATTTAAAGGAATTTCATATTGTTTGTTTCGAAATAAAGTCATAAGAATTGACAAAAGAATAACTTAATCTCAAAGCATTTTCATTTTCATTGAAAGATAAGTAAATGATTATCTTTATTATCTTCCCTCTAGTTTAGTAACAATGTAGATTGAAATGAAAAAGATATTCTTAGAGAAGTTATTTCCTGCATTATGAGCTACCAATATCAGAAAGAAGATATGTAAGATAAGACAATTTACTGGAGAAATATTCTACGAATATTAGGAGATGTTTAAGGAATGCTGTGCTAACTACCCACGCCATTAGATTCCTATACAACATTTAATTCATTACTTTTCTGAAGGGTTATTTCTAATCGATTGGAGTATGGTCGATGTAGCTAGTGGAGGAGCTTTCGTAAACAAAACATTAGAAGTAGCTAGGTAATTGATTTCAAATATAGTTGAAAATTCTCAATAATTTTAGACAAGGATAGATGGAGCTGCTAAGCGAGTGAATAACGTAAGTATTGTGAACCTTGAGGATAAAATTTCATACTTAATTACTTTAATATTTAAATGGTTGTAGGCTAATTGTAATTGATGTGAGTGTGTAAAATATGCTCACTCTTTAGGTATCCTAAAGATTTGTACCATATGTTACGGAGAGACTCCATTCAAGAAGTTAATGCAATAAGGGAATTTCCTGGTCAAAATCGGTGAAAATATGGCTCTTATTCAAATTATTTCAATATGAGATGAAGGGATCATCTGAATTTTAGCTATTAAAATCAAGGAGGGAAACAAAGATACCAATATCAAAATTTCAATAGACAACTCAAGCACTGACACTTGCACTTGCACATGGTCAATCTCAACCCTCAAATTCATGTATATCTTCAGATAAAATTGTTAAGGTTATTACTAATATTACTTAGTAATTTCAATAGGAAATAAGGGCAAGACTTCAAATTTTAAGAAATTAGATCACTCTCTTAGCCACCTATGTTAGTAAATTACAAGGGCAAATATAAAAAATAATAATGTTACAAATTGTAGTGCGTCCAAAAGTGAAATTGAGTGTAATAACATTAAAAAGTGGGAAAGAAATTCAATACAACTCTTATTTACCAATGGAGGTAGAAATACATGAAAAAGGAGATAAGAAAGATTAAATTCTATCTTAAGATGAAACAAAGGTAAAGTTTGACTTTTCCTTTGCATATACCATCTAATTTATATGTACCTCCTTTCACTTGCAAGTTAGCTAAATCAAAAGAAGATGATGAAAGAGAGATATTAAAGAACATCAAAAAGTTAAAAAATGATATACCACTACTAAAAGTAAAAGGAAGCTAAATAATAAAGAGAGAATAATTTTGGGTAAGAATGTTTTAGCTATAATAAATAGGATATTACCAAAAAATACAAAGATCCAAGCATGTTTGTACTTATGTTTTTAGTAATAAGAAAATTAAGTGTATCATGGTAGATTTAGGTGCATCTATTAGTGTTATGTCATACTCAGTTAGCTAAGTTTTAAATGTCAATCCTTCGCAAAAAACTAACGTGACTAGTTAGCCGAATATTTGTTCTTATATGCATCCTACTGGTATTATAGAGGATGTTTTGGTTGAAGTCAATGGTTTGATAATTCTAGTAAATTTTTAAATCTTGAAAATAAATGAAGATAGTGTAGAACATTCAACATCAAATTTGTTTGGAAGGATGTTTATAAAGACCGCTAAAAAATTAATGTGAATGAGGGTACTATTTTCATCAAATTTGAGGGAAAAATAATAGAATTTAATGTTTTAGAAAAAATGAAGTACCCCATTGATGTTCACTCTATTTGTCATATGGATATTATCGATTCAATTGTAGGAGATATTTTTAAGGAAGAAAGAGTTGGTACATTTGTAACTTTGGGAGTTTCTAAACCTAAATTTTATTTTAATTCAAATATTTCTTATTTATTGTTTTTCTATTTCATGGGTAATTAGTATTGACTGATTTGATAAACTAATTCATATTTAATTACTCTATTGCGATCTTTGAGTTTAATGATTCGTAATTATTGTAAATGAATGTTACAAATAGGAAGTAGATTGTTTATGTTTTAACATATTTAACTTGTAAGAAATAAGGAAAAATAAGTTAAGTAGTTGTAGTTATCTCAATTATTTAATTTATAGTTTAATCTTTTTAACTAAGCTTATTGTTTTCGTTTAACTGATATGAAATGTTATCGTATTTTATCAATTAATAATATAAGTTTTGATTTGAATGATAGGTTAAAATCAATTAATTTAGAGAAATTGAGACTTATTATAGCTATTCTAATAGGTTTCTAACTAATTGTTTTTAAATGAGATCTTTTCTTTAAATAAGAGTCACGTAAAATTAAATTTCTGACTTTAATACTCATTTAATTGCTTGTTAGTTATTTTAGTAAATTAATTAATCATAAACAATTGTGAATGGAAATTAACAAAATAATATTTAGTTTTATTGGGATTTGATATGGTTGTATGACTACTATAATAATTTGGTGAATTAGAGACTGAATTGAAGTGTTTCAACAACCTATTCAAATCGCTACTGACTTGAAAGTGTTCACTTCTAAAATAATTAGAGAGAGGTATTCATATTTGTTCAATAATGATTTCAAATTGACCATATGATATGATTTGCATTTTTAGATGTTAAAGAATTGAATTTGCATTAAAAGATATCACTGATTTATTATGTGTATTCCTGATGTATTTATTCAATCCAAAACAAAAGATGGCATTAAATGATAATACAAAAGTTTACATCGTGACTCGCTGTTGATTTGCAGGCAGCAATTATCGAAAGCTGGGAAGGTTTTTCTAAGATGCTCTCTTGCAGTCAGCCTTTGGCTTGTTGAATGGAGAGGAAAGAAACGGGAAGAAGAAGAGACTGTCTTGGAGTGGTCAAGTCTCTTTTATTTTGGCACATAAAAATCAGTTGGACTAAGATTCTACGCAATAGATAACACCCGTCATGACAAGGAACCAACCTCACTGCTCTTGATACAGAATCGGCTGTCAGTTTCAGGGCAAACCGGCGATATCAGTGTCCCACCGCCTCGGGAACTCTAAACATTGCACTTTTTTTTTCAACGTGTTACCATCTCTAATTGGAAATTTAACAGATGAAGATGACATGTAATTAATTACCTAAAGTCAATGTTAATCCATTCAAATAGTGATTGAGTGGACAGGGCAAGTGAATTCATTAAAATTATGAAAATGGTTTTTTTTTTAAGTTTAAATAATTATCAAGCTATACCAAAATTTGAAACAGTAATGTCATAAAGCAAATTTAAATCTTTCTCTTCAGCTATAACTTAAAAATGAGATAAGAAAAGGAGAGGTGAGTTTATAATGAAATTACATAGTCATCATCATAGATAATGTTCGTTAAAGTCAACAACCTGAAATACATAAGGGATTTAGCTGTGAAGTGGTATAATTAATTGTCCCTGTCAAAACGCCTGGCCAACTTTCAGGTCCCAACTTGTGGACACATAAAACGCGGAGGACCCACGCTTTGAATGAATTCCAAGTTACGCCCTAGTTCTAAAGTAGCTGAAGTAACACCAATTTTACCTCAAAACCGTGTGACTATGAATGATAATTGTGAAACAGTAAAATCAGATGGCATTGCATTAGGAGGTAATATAAAAGGGGAAAGGCAACAAGTTGGAAACATGGTGGTGACCTACCTTCCCCACATTCATCAACCAACCAAAGGCTGGATAAGAAGTGTCCACACAAAAAAACTTAGGACTATTCTTTGTGTTTCAAAGTCAAAGCTTTTATTATTGCGTGCTGACTGTACAATTCCAGTCTCTCTCCGTGACCTATGGCCTACGGGGAATATCTGGTTGCAAAGGGCTCTTCTTGTTCTCGGGACTCCCATTAATTTGATGTTGTGAGTGGGAATTGGGAAAGAAAAAAGATAGAATGGAGGAAGGTCTCTTTACGGTGGAAAAGTTTGTTGCTTCAAGGCCTTATATCATCGCTGCTGTTTGATAGATGATAAAATCTATATCCAGAAAAGCTGGCACCTTTTCCGGTTAGTTTAGTCCGTGAGATGAAGAACATCAGCGGGTCTGAGTTTTTCTCTCATTATGATTCCTTATTTTATCAGTGCAGGCTTAGAATTGGAAATCGCACAGATGTTGTAGCCATTGAACGAGTTCAGACTTCAGAGGAAAGGTAAGCACAGTTCATAAATGTTTCACCAAACTATAACCATGCATTCCTTAAGGCTTTTGCTTGAGTGAATTATAGGCATTTATTGGATTAGATGACCTCCCAACCGCACAAAAGTTCTGACTTTTAGTCTCTGTGTCAATTTTCTCGTCACTCTTTTCTCTCTCTCTTCTTCTCTAATCAGCAGAAAGCAAAGAAGACTTGACATTTTGATGACCCTGTTGCATGATCAAGCTTCTTTGAGTTGATTGCTTTTGCTTCTACCACAGACAGAGAGCTAATCACTCAGCTCCCTTCAGAGATTGTCAAAATGATTTTTCAAAGAGCAAGTCTGTATCTTTTTATGCTTATAGTCTACATGGTCGCGTCAACGATAGCTCACAGCTCAAACAACTGCACGAGAACATGTGAAAATAGCAGATCATCAGTAAAGACAGTGCCTTATCCATTTGGTTTCTCTGATAGTTGCTTGATCCCATTGAACTGCACGAAAACAGGGACTGAAATCGGAGGATTTCAAGTCCAGAACATAACATCAGATGGTCTCTCGATCGAGTTCCCTGCACGATGTTACCGCTCGGTTGAATCAATAAAACCTTTGTTTGGTAACAACATAGCTGTTGCTTGGAGAAGCAATCTGCTACTGCAAAACTGCTCAAAGCCTTTAGGAGGGTGCTTTCTAACGAGGAGTCCGTTGGAGTCAAAGTTGAACGCAAGCAACTGTAACTCTACAAGCGACAACTTGGCTTGCTTTTCGAAGGAGGGACTGGAAATCGATGTCATGAGTTACGACAATGTTACAGGGACACGCTGCAAGTATATTTTCTCGTCGCTTGCTGTCGGGTCATATAGTCCTGTGGTTTCGCTAGAGTTGCAGAGGGCTGAATTGGAATGGTGGCTTGAAGGTAATTGTTCTCGCAGTCCCTGTCACCCAAATGGGTTCTGTAAGGATGTTAAGCGTGGTAATGGGAAATCGGGGTTCAGGTGTTGGTGCAATGAAGGGTTCGTCGGAGATGGCTACGTCGACCGCGAGGGTTGCAACAGAAGTGAGTCATTAATTCTACATATTTTGTTGTTTAGTATTTTGGGCCACTTAGTTTGTTCAACTTTGAATCGTTGACTTTTAATTGCCTGAGTACCTTAGCCAATTATGGTGTGACACGTTCAATTGTCGCCAGTCCATGGTCGTAAAGTTCGGGCTTAGACATGATTTTCAGGGGCACATAGGTCACAGTGTGATTCATTTATACGAAGAAGAAGAACTTAATTGTTTTCCATCGATGCTCTTGACTTTGACCGAGCTGTGCTTGTCTGGTTCTATTCCGAATTCCTGCTATACTTGCTTGTTATGTTAGTTGGGTAGGATTAGTATGGATTTTGGTCATAGCTAGGAAGGGAAGATTTGTTAGAACTCAGAACTACGAAGGTTTAATCACAACTTAGTTTTGGCAGACGTGAAATACACTGGAAAATTTCTCTGTTTCATTAAATGAAGACACAATTAAAAGTATGACTTCAGTTTGGCAATACAGGGTTTGTCAAAGGTCCTAGCTTCTGGAATCGAAGACTCTGTTAACATGACCCTACATCAAATTAAACGCTGGCCATTTGTATGCGCTTATCTGCCATGATTGCAGGGGTCTGCAGCACCAGAATTTCTCGATTCTATCAGTCGCTGTTTAGTCTTGAAATTTCTGAAAGTTAAGATTGTTTAGATTGCAAAAGCAAGTCTTTGAACTTTATACTAATGACACTATGAAAACGCTGTGCATGTGAAAATATGATTCACTGAAAATAAGTGAAAAGAAAGAGAAACTGTTTAGGAAAGTTCATATGTTCTGTAAGATGAAACTTGGGATCTTCATTCAATAGGGTGTGATTCTCTCAAAGCAAAGTAGCCTGCACAGAAATTTGATTTTGGTAAGTTAACGCGAGAGATTCGTCAAAATTTTGAATATTAGGTGGAATTTTTATGTGCATAAAAGCAATGGGCGTGATCACTATATCTTGATGTTCAGACCTTTAATATGCCAGGTGCTGATTTTTCTTTTTGGTACCTTCTTTGGCAGATTCTGGCTGCAATGTCTCAAAGTTCATGTCTGCCCAATGTGGAGGAACTAAAAGAGTTGGGGCTCTAATTGTAGGTAGTATCTCCTTTTTTAACTTCTTGTGTTAGCTCCCTCCGCATATGCACTGGGTGACTTGATGCTTCTGTTTTTAAAGTAAAAATGGGTTACTATATTCTTCCTGCAAAGTATAGGTATAAAGAATCAGAATCACTGTAACCTCTGAACATTCCATCACTACATGAAGTTAAATTTTGGTCCTTTTTCGTTCAGGGTACTTCTTGTTTAATTAAGTGTTTGTTAATAGTTTGATATGCTCTGGATTGATTCTTCTGCATTATGTCTACAGAAGAATGACAAACATAACCAGTCAGAAATGTTGTCCAAAGCGTTATGTACATCATATGTGATTTAGAAACGTAAACGTATCTGTGTTAGTGATGTCCATGGTGGTTGCTATGAACACACCAGCCCATCCCCCAATGAAGCTAAAATGATGCCCACTTAACCACAATTCGTACCGGTTTAACAAGTATTGAGCCTAACTTAAGGATTAAGTGTCATCTCATCTAGTTTTCAGTTTATTATATGAGGATGCCTTCTTTCTAATTTCCGTATCATTTTTCTTTTGCTTTTATAGAACTCCCAGCAATCTACATATGTATTTTCAAATGCATTGTACTTGTTTTTTGTGTGAAAGAAGTCAACATGTTCGTTTGAAGCAGCATGCCGAAGTCCTTGTAACTTTCTCTTCTTTTCTATATCCTTGAACCTTTTGGAATATTAAGACAAAGTATGCATTGTTTCATTCTCAGGAATTGTTGCTGGAACTTCATTAATTTTTGGTCTGGCTGTTCTTTGTTACTGTGTTATAAAGCGGTCAAACTCCGTGAGAAATCAGCTCAATGAAAAGCGTCTTCTATTCGAAGCTGCTGGGAGCTCGAGTATTCCATTCTTGACATACAAAGAAATTGAACGAGCCACAAATGGCTTTGCAGAAAAACAAAGGCTGGGAACTGGAGCTTATGGCACAGTTTATAAGGGAAAACTAGTCAATGATAAGTGGGTGGCCATAAAGAAGATCAGACACACAGATATGTATAGCATTGAACAAGTCAGGAATGAAATTAAACTCCTTTCTTCTGTCAGTCATCCTAACCTGGTTCGCCTCCTGGCTTTCTGTGTGGAAGAGGGTCAACCAATCCTTGTCTATGAGTTTATGCCAAACGGAACTCTTTGTCAGCACTTACAAAGAGAGAGGGGACAGGGGCTTCCTTGGACGATTCGGCTCACAATTGCTACTGAAACAGCCAAAGCTATTGCCTATCTACACTCTGTTATGAATCCTCCTATTTACCACCGAGACATTAAATCAAGCAACATACTGTTGGATTACAATTACAGGTCCAAGGTAGCTGATTTTGGTCTTTCAAGGCTTGGCATGATCGAATCATCACATATCTCAACAGCCCCACAGGGAACTCCAGGCTATCTTGATCCTCAGTACCATCAATATTTTCATCTGTCTGATAAAAGCGATGTTTATAGTTTCGGGGTTGTACTCATTGAGATAATAACTGCACTGAAAGTGGTCGATTTTTCTCGTCCTCAGAGTGAGGTGAATTTGGCTGCACTTGCTGTTGATAGGATCAAAAGGGGTCGTGTGGATGAAATAATTGATCCCCAACTCGAGCCACACAGGGATGCTTGGACATTGTCATCCATTCATAGTGTTACAGAGCTTGCTTTTAGGTGCCTTGCTTTCCATCAGGATATGAGGCCCACAATGATGGAAGTGGCAGAAGAGCTGGAAAACATCAGGCTTAGTTCATGGATGCCAGATATGTGCATGGCATCACCCGAAGCATCGTCTTGTTCATCATCGGAGAGATCACTAAGTGTTGCCTCAGTTAAGAAGGAAGCGGTAGGCAGCAGGAAAGTACTTGTTGCTCCTAGGATGGTAGATTGTATATCTTCAATGGAGGTGATTAAGGATAGTTCCCCAGTTTCTGTGCAGGATCCATGGTCAAGTGAGCAGAGCTCTCCTTCAACAAACAGCTTATTGGGTAAATTTAGTTCAGTGAAGTTGCATGACAATGGTTTTCCTTGCTGTGAATACTAAACGAGGTTACTTATACATACCTTTAACAGATGTATGTTTCATGCTTGCTTATTACCTCTCAGATATTTTGTTGCCATATGTTCACCATGTTGAAAAGAAGTTGTGCAAGAACAAAACAGATTTTGCCTCTTTTAAGACAAGAGTTCATACTTTGTTGTTTGTCTCTTTTAACATTTTTAAGTTTGTTTCCATTATGATAACTTTCTCTTCCGAGTCATGAATGGAGAGCCTGACCTCAGGTCAAACGCCTTAGACTTGGACACCACCAAATTGAAACTGGATGTATCTTGACTTCTTTGTTCATTCTCGAGTCTGAAAGTTTCTGTTTTGGTACTTTGGTTTAGGATTTGCCCTCATTTTGTCTTTGTTGGTGTCATGTTTAAGTAACCTTCCAAGAGAAATCCTTGATTAATTCTATATTATAATAAAATTGCAATATAAAAGACTTTAAGAAATAAATTTAAAAATCAAACATAGTTTAAATTTAAATTAATACTTAATTTAAATTTCCTTTTCTTCCAAAAGAGACCTTAAAAAAGAAACTGCAAAAAGTCCAAAGTTAATTACAACTTATTATTTCAAATGAATGTGTAAAAATTTAAAAAAAATCATTTTGAAATTTGTTATTCAAACTTAAAATTTATACTTAAATGTTTTTCTTTTCCCTTTGTAACCAAAAAAAAATTTATACTTAAATATAAATACGTAAAACAATAATTTGCTTAACATTTAAATAAAATGTCATTATCAAAATAATTTACATTCACATTATATAAGATTACTGTAAACTTAACTATATTCGACCTTTATGCGGAAGATCTGTGCCTTTTAATGTGTTCCTACCCTCTGGTACGAATTTTCATCCACAAATTTCACTATGTTCCATTTATTTATTATAAAACTTGTGGCTGAATTTTTTGGCATTGGCATAGGCTTGGAATAGATTAATAGGCACAGACGATCCCGTGCCCTTGAGGAAATACACGCTGCACAGAAAGATGGGAATTTTCATGTAACGGAGAGACTCACAGATTGGTAGCTCACACACAAAAATGTCAAATGGTGATCAGGGGAAATCAGATAACTCGAGAAAGAAGGAATGGCCATAATGTCCTGATATACACAAGCTTAAATGACCAACAATTGACTACATCACAACCGTATGGATTCGTGGACAACAGGGAACTTACAAGTGAAGACAGAAGGTACAAATTTGCACAAGGGAATCAGCTTCTTGACAAACTAACAACACGAACAACAATCATATTTGGTATCCCTGATCTGTGATATGAATTTTCAGCCTGCATGCAATGCAAACAGATACCAGTAAGAAGAACCTAAATGCATTTAACTAAGATTCAATAGAAGATTAACAAGCTAGAAATGAATTACCTAAAAATTTGACGTTTTTCTTCTGATGGCGAACGTAGGATCTAACCATGACTTCTAGGATCAACAACCTGGTGAACTTTCCTGGATTCAGCACTTGAGTATTGTCCCACAACACGGGCATGGGGTACCGTAGTTTCCCCACGAGCAAGAGCATCTACATTCTCAAGGAAGTATTGTTTTGGAAGCCTGCCAACCACATTACCCTCTTCATTTCCATCTTTGTCCAAGAAGGAGAAGTGTGGAATGCCCTCAACACCAAATTCATCAAGCTCTTGTTCCCACTTTGTATTATCAACATTCAGCATAACAAAGTTCACACGATCCCTGGGGAGGTGTGAGTAAGATTGATAAAGTAAGAGGAATCTTCTATTAAGTTCTCAAATTCGGCTCAAAACAATAAATTATCAATAAATAACTGAAAGACTAATCTGCCAAAGGGTTTTGATGACAATATGCATTCGAATGAAACTTGATGATCATACTTGTACTGTTGCTCGACTTTGTAAACATCTGGAGCTAACTCCCTGCATACTTCGCACCAATCTGCATAGAACTCCACCACAGTAGGCTTCCCATTTGAAAGGGCCTACACAGGCATCAAATACAACATAGTGCAAGACATTATCAGCAAAAAGATAATCTGCACGAAAGGAAGCCCTCATATTTTACACATCACATAAAAAGTAATTATCACATTGCAAAAACATCACAGCCCAATTATGAGAATGGAGCGGGTTCATCTGATTTGTTGAAAGGAAGATTTCCATTTTTCTACGTATTTGATTCAAGTAAGAATTACCCTGTCTATACACAACAATTAGATTCAGCAAAAGATGAAACAAGATTTCATCCCACTCATCTTCCTTTTTTATCAGTTTTCAACCATTGTACTGTCAATTAGCACATCAAATATTTATCCTTTGGATCAAAGTCCATACTTAGCATAACCAATACACCAAACACTCCAGAAAGAAATAGGAACATAGAGCGGAAACCTGTTCATAAGGTAAAGCAGAAGCCGAGAGGTCCTTCAAAGAGACACCAAAATCCAGCCTCGACGACCCAAAAAGCCCCACAGCAGCCAGCACCGAAGCCGCCGCTATTCGCCTATTCACATCTTTATTAGGGAACTCCGGAAACGCAGAACCAGAGGTCGGAGTTGTGACCGGACCCACCTCAGCGACCTTGTTTTCCTACATTTAATCCCATACCAACTCAACCCAACAACACAGGAACAGAACATGGTGCTCACAAGAAATGTACCGTGGGCGCTGGGGAAGTTTCTGTGGGGCCGGGACTAGGCTTTGTCTGGCAAGCAATAACGTTGAATCTCCGGCGCTTGGTTGCGGCGTGAGCGTAGGGGCTGACGGTGCGAGGAGGAGGCGGAGATCGGTGTAGACGGAGCGGGTTTGGAACCACGCGGGCCATTTGGAGAGCCATTCTGTGCAATTCAGTCGCCACAGGCAGTGGTTAAGTTATGTGAACACTAGTTAGGGTAATTCCGGTTTTAGTTCCCAACTTAAGGGTCTCAATATCTTTACGGTCGCTTTCCATGGAAGTATGATTTTCCACGCTCACTCAACCATTCATCACCTTTCTAACTCTTCTTTGTCAGCCTAATTTAATACTTACAATATTTAACTTCTACAGCCTGTTTAAAATCCTGTGACAAAGATTGAATTCAATTTATCTGTCTAAATAGAAAAACAATGATGAATTTAATTTCTTGTGAATTCAATTCCAAAAAGCTGCTACTCTTTTTTAATATTCACGCTCAACATGAAAGATGACCCGGTGCTGGATATCGTTGATGAGGCGATTCTTCAGCATGGACGTAACGGAGCTGTCCTAACTCCTAAGTGCTCGGTGCGCTGGGCAGAGGAGCTGGTGGGTGGACCCTTGTTCTCAGTGGGGCGACGTCAATATTGTGAACCCGGGCCTTCAGGCAAAGAAATTTGGAGAGATCATGTCAAATCTTCTTGATAAGTGGAGTTCACAAAATAATCAGTGCAAATGAAAATGCATTAGGTAAATGATTGTTTAGCATAGCATGAGGCTTGTTGCAATCTTTTTGCGTCTAAATTTTGTTGATAAAGTACGCATTGCTTTTCACTCAATTTTTAGACGATATTATTTATAATAAAATTGATATTTATAAATTGCTCTATATATGTGTGAATGTTTATTATTTAATAACATTATTTTTTAGTCAAAGATGAATGTGTCATATGAAATAATTAAATTTATTTTGATTATGTTTCAAACAGTGTAATTGAATTCAATTATAATATTACTGAATTTGTTCCAGACAGTTTAAATTGAATTCAATTCAATCTCATTAATATAATTGAATCCAATTCGTTAAGAAATTCAATTCGAAAGTTTTCAAACATTCCATTAAGCATTCAGGTTCAAGTAAACATTCTATCATCGTTGAACTCAAGTTGTTGGGTACATTTTTGTGTTTGGAATTTACAATTTGACAGGGGACAAGTTCCCATCAAATGAAATTCACTTCATAATTAAAGGAGATAGCTATTACCGACAAGTGAACAAACTCTCTCAATTGTTACAATAACATTCAACTCTACACACTAGCTCAACACTTTCCTCAAACACTTGGATGGCAATACACCGTCTGGGGCGTTGATAGCTCTATTGGTCTATCCAACGCCTACCACGAATAACACTACGATAGACAACCCAGAACCAGCTATGGTTTTCAAAGCGACCCAATCAAATACTCCCGCACATCCAAATGATCACCTTACCTCACAACGCCAAGAAAGTGAGAATAAGGGAACGCGAAGAGGACCCTCCTCCCTTGTCACCTCACCCCCCATTGCTCCATGCGAGCTATAGCGCGGCAGTCACCGGGTCTTCCACAACTAACATTGAGGTTGCTTGGCCTGCAGAAGAAACAATCGCGATTGAAGAAGGGGACATAAAAAATGTGCAAGGCAAATTTGGGATGGGAATTGAACTATCTAGCAACTTCTGCAAGCACTTGGACAGAAAGTGGGAGAAGGTAGTCGTGGTTAAACTTTTAGGCAGGAAAATTGGCTTCAACCTTTTACACAATCACATCTGAACACTATGCAATCCCCACGATCCTATGAAAATCGTGGACCTAGAAAACGAGTTCTACTTTGTCAATTTCATTGAGGTCGAAGATTACCTTACCTCCCTAACACAAGGACCCTGGATAATCGCAGGCCATGTTTTATCAGTTCAGCCATGGACCCCCGCATTTCGGCCTTCAACCGACAGCATTTCCCATGTCATCGCCTTGGTCTGATTTTCGGAGCTCTCTGTCGCTCGGTATCACCCTGCAATGCTCACGACATTAGGAAATCTAATTGGCAGAACTATAAAAATCGACGAAAATATCCAAACCTTCCAATGGGGGAAGTTCGTCAGAGTCGTCGTCGACATCAACATAAGCTCCCCCCTTCGACCCTCGTAGAACTAGACGACGAAGCAATCAAAGTTGCGTACGAAGGATTACCCCCCATCTACCTCACCTGTGGGCGGGTAGGCCATGGATCCACTACTTGCCCCAACTCCAATCCCAACCCGAGTACTGCGAGAGACTCTCCAACCCGCGAGCAGGTGGCTCCTTCCTCACTCCCTAACGCGGCGGCGACTGGACAATAGCTAGAGACCTACTGCCTATGGATACAGGTGTAGCACCATCCCCGTCGTCCAGCCTAATCTACAATAGTACAAGGAAGTGACACTCGGACCCTAACTCCTCCCATGGTGACGCGAGGCTCAAGATTCAACATTCTGACAAGGGAAATGCCGCAAGACACACCCAACGGACACCTGCAGGCCGCGGGAACCAATGTCCTAGGCATGGCAACGTCCCTTCACTAACTTAACCCTCGACATCAAACGCAGAAATAGCGACCGAAGAGATCCACATATAAGGGTGCTCCAGGTAGGGTTACTAGTGGACTCGGGTCGACCCGGCCTAATGCCAAAATGCCCATGCAGCCCGCTCCCACGCCCAGTCCCACACAATCCTAGAGGCCTTCGTAGGCCACGTCCACCCCACGTCCTACTCAAGGCTAAGCATCAGCCCACCAAGTCGACCCACCTCCCACACAATCGCAACAGCTCGTGTCCGACCCACTCCCAACTCCCCCCTTGCCACCGACTCTGCTGCCTATTGCTCCATCTTCAACCCTTAATCACACGGCCAACGCCCCCCCCCTCGACGTTGACATGGCCATGATTACAAAGCCCGAGCCCATTACCATCTCAGACTCGCAATTTGCTGATACTCAGATGCATGACTCATCGGACCCTGGGAGGACAATTATCATCTCCCCAATAAACACTTATGAAATATAGTGTTTACTACAATTTCACCCTATCCATGTCCATATTTATCTGGAACTGCCAAGGGGCTGGAGGCAAAGCCTTCAAGCTCTTCCTGAAGAATTATCTTAAGATCCATACTCCAATTCTCATTGTATTGGTGAAATCTCAAATAAGTGGCGATCGTGCTAGATGAGTTATTCGGAGTTTGAGATTTGAGCATTCCTTCTGAGTTGAGGCTTTAGGGTTCTCTGGAGGTATCTGGTTAATATGGAATGCTAATATTACGGTCCGGATTCTTTTAGCGCACAGACAATTTGTCCATACTAATATCAAGTGGGGATCGTATAACTTCGACTTTATAGCTATTTATGCTAGCCCTACTTATTCCATACAATATTATTTGTGGGAGTACCTCCGAAAGATCGCTAATATCACCTCCAAACCTTGGATTCTGGGGGCCGGTTTCAATGCTAGACTTGACAGTACCAATAAGAGAGGAGGCTTCAGACTTCTTCCGCTAGTCAATACGCACTTTCGAGACTGTGTTAATTATTGTCATCTCCACGATATAGGTTATACTGGGCCCAAATACACATGGAAAAGGGGGCAAATTCTCACTCACCTTGACAGCGTTCTTTACTCCACACCCTGGCATTCCACCTTCCCCCACATCGTGGTTTAGCACCTCCCATTCCTCAAATCGGATCACAGACTTTTGCTGGTGAACATCCACACCAATTTATCGAGACAACGCATTTCAAAACCTTTTCGTTTTCAAATTGCTTGGTTGACGTATGAAGGATTTGACCAATTCATCACACAAACCTAGCAGCCGGGCAACCCGTATATCAATGGCGCTTTGGATAACCTTTCCCATTCCTTACAGGAATGGAACTCTAACACTTTCGGGAACATCTTTCACAGGAAAAAAAGGCTTCTAGCCTGTGTTAGAGTAGTGCCCTAAAGGCAATCGCCTTTAGTGCGTTTTGTACAAAGTTGTGTACATACTTTATGAATAAATAAAGAAAGGCATATTTCATTAATTTGATGTTCATTAT
>JANITW010000236.1:11185929-11203212 GCA_027564335.1 Erythroxylum williamsii
TCGGGAAGGTCCCGGAATAAAAATTTTTGTTTTCCGCACCGTGGGCATGTGATGCTCACACCGGGATTTTCCTACAGCCTGCCTCCAGGGCATCCAAACAGGTATGGAGAATCAAGAATCACATTCCCTCTGTTACCTTGAAGAGCATCTTAGAACGAAGCTAGAGCAGGTTCTATACCAGGAAGAACTTCATTGGCACCAACGCTCTAGATGTCAATGGATAAGTCAGGGTGACTGGAACACTCAGTACTATCACACCGTCACTACGGCCCGTCAGCGACGAACTTGAAACTTCTCACTCAAAGATGAGCAAGGAATCTTGCGGTCTAATATGGAGAATATTTTACGGATTGCGCGGGCCTTTCTTGAACAACTCTACTCTCAAGATCGTCCTACCTTTAGGCCTTCCCAATTTCTATCAAATTTTCCCCACTTTCTCCCTCGGCCATAGCCGCTTTGCAACAGCCTCCTAACCCCGAAGAAATCAAGACTGCTTTCTTTGATATGGCTTCGAACAAAGCTCCCGGATTCGATGGCTTTACTACGTTGTTTTATTAATCCCAATAGGACACGGTCGGGCTGACTCTGACTTTGTTTATACAACAAATCTTCCACCACGAAGTTTGGGACACTACGCTCAATCGAGCAATTCTGGTCCTCATTCCTAAGTGCCCAAAGCCCACCTTGATATCCCAATTTAGGCCCATAGCTCTTTGTTCCGTTCTTTACAAAGCCATCACCAAACTAATCATTCACCGCCTCAAACCTCCCCTTACCGATCTGATTGCTCCAACTCAATGTAGCTTCGTTCTGGGGCGTCAAATCACGAACAATATCATTATCGTCCAAGAGATCCTCCACTCTATGTCTAGGAAAACTGGAAAGAAAGGTTTCATCTCAATTAAGGTGGACTTAGAGAAAGCCTACAATTGACTCTCCTGGGACTTCATCCTAGATACCCTTTTCTAGATTGGTCTCTCGGCCTCACTGATAAATTTGATCATAAAATGTATATCCTTGGTTTTTATGTAAATCCATTGGAATGGAACCTTAGGTGACTTCTTCTCGCCCACCAGGGGCATTCGTCAGGGGGACCCCCTATCCCCTTACATTTTTGTTCTCTGCATGGAGCGAATCAGACACTTAATCCACGAGTCGATCGACAAAGGACGATAGAAGCAGATTTGTTTAAGCCAAGGCGACCCTCCCCTATCTCACTTGTTTTTTGTCGATGACCTTATTCTTTTCGCGAAAGCCAGCAGTGGTCAGATACAAGAGATACGTGACACTTTAGATACGTTCTGCACTGCGTTTGGACAACGGATCAATCACGACAAATCTCGTTGTTTTTTTTCGCATAATATCTTGGCAACCTTGGTTTACTCGCTCAACGAGGACCTGGGCTTCAAACTGACGACGAATTTAAGTCGTTACCTCGGAGTGCCTCTCCTACACGAGCACATGAGCGGGTTACCAGAAAAAGTTACCAGCATATTCTGGACATGGCCCAATAACGTCTCTTGGGGTGATCTGCTAACATGTTTTCACTAGCAGGACGACTCACTCTGATCCAATTTGTCATTGCGGCGATCCGCACTTATACAATGCAAACTGTACGCCTGCCGTGCCAATTGTGTGATAATCTAGAGAAAATCATGCGTCAATTCTTGTCAGGAACGCCATCTAAGACGAAGAGGATTAGCTTACTCAATTGGGACACAGTCTGCATGCCCAAAGAAATGGGCGGTCTGAGCATTCGCAAAATCAGGAAATCCAATGATGCTCTTCTGACCAAACTCGACTGGACCTTGGTTTCTAAACCCGACGCTCTATGGGTTAAAGTTTTATATGCCAAATATCACTTTGATGTGACTAATCTCCTCCTTTCCTTTGCTATTTCAGGTGGCTCGATGATCTGGAGAAGTATCAAAGCGACTTGGCCCCACGTGCTGCAAGGACTGAAATGGCGGATAGGGGACGGTGCCTACAAGTGATTTTGGCTCGACCCGTGCGTCGAGGACTGGGCTCCCCTTGTCTCTCATGCAGTGGCCTCGATACCTCCAGGAACTATCGAGTATCGAGTGCAACACTTCACGGACTCCACTGGTAACTGGAATTAGGCCCTTTTTCAACATCTGCTCCCTCCAACGCTCTACTTATCTATTGCAGGTATCCCTCCTCGGTTGGACAAACTCATATGGGGACGAATGGAGGACAACCACTTTACGATGTCTTCTGCCTATGCCATGATATTGCACCACGATACCACTGTACATCCTACCTCCTGGCGTACTATTAGGAAGTGATAGGGACCTCCACGCATTTGTGTTTTCCTATGGATACTTTTGCATGAGAAGCTTCTCACTAATCAACAACGTGTTCACCGAGGATTCACTACGGACAATACTTGTTACCATTGTCACTGAGAGGAATCCTCTCTTCTCGTGGTGCAAGACTGCTCCCAAGCCCGCTCCTTATGGCGGCGGTTTCCCTCTCAAGTCATCACGGACGAATTCTATTCCATATACCACAAAGATTGGCTCATTTAGAACCTACTCTTGCTTAGGGTGATCGGAGGCTTCAACTAGGCTATCATCTTTGGCACGACATGCTAGTTTCTCTAGTCCTATAGAAATCGAGCCCTCTTCGACGATTCCTTCTCCCGGTCGACCTCACCAGAGCAGCTCGTCTTGGAATATGTTCACCACATCCACTTGACTGCTAGCTAGCAACTTCGAACTCAGCTAACCGCGGCCACTTGACGAGTCATTCATGCAGGATGGAGCAAACCTGCTCCAAGATGGGTAAAACTCAATACTGATGGTGCCTTCAAAAGATCCAACAACTCTGCCATAACAAGAGGGCTACTGCGTGACAACTCCGACACCTAGTTAAGAGGATTTGCCCAAAACATTGGCAGATATCCCCCGTTGACAATAGAATTTTAGGGGGTGCTGTCAGGCCATTAGCTAGCTTAGTCTCTAGGCTATCGTCACATCGTCTTGGAAGTGGACTCACACACTGAGTTGTTTTAATTAGGCATATTTATCGCGAGGATAATCGTAGTGCAAATCGGCTAGCAAATCTTACAAGACAGTTCTCTTTAGGCATCATTACTTTTGAGTACCTACCTAGTGGTTGTATCCCTCTCTTAGTAAAGGATGAGTCGAGAATCTGACACCCACGATACAACATGTAATTTGTCTTTACCTTCCCTTTTCGTTAAAAAAAAAAGATAGCTATTTTTGTTTGAAGTTCAGAATTATCTAATTTAAAAATAGATGTTATTTAACCATAATATTCAGATATGTAATTCTGCTTCAGGCTTGTAATTCGATCACTTGGTTAATACTATCAACAGAAGTAGCAAGTTAAATGAAGACGGGTCATTCAAAGAGTGATGAATACACGAGACAGGTCTCATCAGTTACAATGCCAAAGAAGTTAATATACAGTATACTACACATAATATAATTTTAGGCTTCGGGACCTAAAATCCCATTGACAATCGACGTTGCTACCACTACTCCGACCACCTCCGCTCCGGCCACCGCTCCCGCCTGCGCCAATCCTCCGAAGCTCACCGTCTCTTCTATCTTCTCCTCCGCAGCCTCGATTTCTTCCTCCGCAGCCTCAATTCCCCTCCCCACCTTTTCTATCCCAATCTCCGCCGTCTCCAGTCCTTTCTCCGCCGTTTCGAAGCCCTCCTTAACCAGCTTCTCCGCTTCCTCCTCCGCCTTCCTCAGCTTCTTCCTCAGTCCAAAGAGCGGTATGTCCTCCGCTAATGCCGTGCCGGCGAAGAACATCGGAGCTGCTGTCAGACAGAAGAGTAAGTGCCTCCGGGTGGCGAGAGGCGCCATCGCAGGTTTAGAAGCCTGCGCCTTCGAGGACGGAGGGTGCGCATTTCGCACTTTCGTTTGTGAGAATGCTCCGAACACAGTTGTAGAAACTGTGGAAGCCATTAATTTGCCTCTAGATGATCTTCCTTCTTTTACAAACACACATTTTATGTGGCCTAAAAATTTTAAAGAAACAATATTTGTTCAGATTTACCAAATTGACCATCGAAATTTAAAGAACCGACGTCGTTGTTGAGGTGAAAAATGAGACCGTGTCAACTTGTGAAAGTACTAAAATGGCCAATCTATTTTCAACCGACCGGGGGTTTTATTTTCGAAGCGCGCCAAATACGAAGTCGTTTCCCTCCTGATTTTCGTACTTTAAATTCGCTAGCTGAGAGAAGAAGAAGAAAGTAGCAGTGATGGCGTCGGAGTCATCAGTGACGATGGCCGAGCAAATCGTTCCGGCGGCGGGGGAGGCTCAAACTTCAAACGAGGCGACAATAGAGTCGAACCCGCACGGTGGGGCGGAGTCCACTTGCAACAACCACAACAGCGAGAACGATAATGCTGGGACTTCGGCTCCAGTGGCCGACGAAGATCCGGAGAAATCGCTGGAGCTCGCGTTGGAGCTAACGGAGAGAGGTACGAAAGCCCTCAAGGAAAATGATTTCGCCGAGGCTACCGAGTGCTTCAGCCGTGCCCTAGAAATCAGGTTAGGGCTTTTGTTATTTGGGAATTTGTTGGTTCAGGCTATGCTTTTTCTGTTTTGAAATTGTCATCTAAGCTGATAATATCTCAGTTCCTTTGAAAGAGGTCTTTTTTGGGGTTTCAGTGAAGAAGTGATTAAGTTTGGTCTTTTAGTGGAGACTTTTAGGGTTTTATATATATTTCTGCTATGCATACTTTTCGCTTGTAGTTAGGCCAGGAATGACACTGGATGTACCTAAGAATAAACTTAGTTAATTGGAGAAAATCCTGCACTGATCATGTATTTCTTTCAACATTTTATGGAGTTCATGTCTTTTTTCTGGTCACTTCAGGGTGTCACACTATGGTGAGCTTGCTCTTGAATGTGTGCAATCTTACTACCAATATGGGCGTGCACTGTTATACAAAGCTCAAGAGGAGGCTGATCCACTGGCCACAATGCCCAAGAAGGATGTTGAGTCTACCCAACAGTCTGATAAAGATGGGTCTCTCAAGAATCCCATCAATGGGGAGTCTTCAATGGCAACTCTTTCTAGCAACGTGGATCAAGATGGTGCCTCCAATTGTCAAGGAGTAGCAGATGAGGGTTAAGTATTCTGCTTGAATGTTTCTTTTACCATGTACACTTTTAAATTAATTTTCTTTCCTCTCTGCGTAGAGTGGAGTTTGAACTAGATTGTCTAAGATGTTAACCCAATATAAATGGACCTCAATTATGTAAAAGGGATAAGCTTTTCACACTTATACTTCATGGACTAAAGAGCTATTTTGAAGATTTATAGAAATGACCTTCATACATGGTGAATCATGACGTTGATGTTTTTGATGGGCACTTCATGGAGCAACAAATATGTTCTTTCACTCTGTATGACCTTGTAACTCTTTGATTTATGCTTGATTGTAGCTGCCTGATTGCAAATATGTGAATTTTTAACTGCAAGTGATGAGCTTCAGTCTATGCTTCAGCAAAAGAATAATTGGTGATTTAGTCCCGTGCATTTCTTTTCTCTCTTTAGTTATAGACATACTGTGTGTAAATGATCAGCCATAGTCAAGAATTAAAACTGTGGCATGTGATAGTGTTCCTGGAAAATATTAGTTTTGATGTTTTGTGATAGTGGAAGCATTCTTGTTTCAAACTATTGGCCAATTTATTCCTTAACATTTTTAGCTGTGTCCTCGTTCATTTTGCAGCTTCAGGTGGAAATGATCAAGAAGAGAATGATGAGGATAGTGATGATGAGGACCTGGCAGAAGCGGATGAAGATGAATCTGATCTTGATTTGGCATGGAAAATGCTGGATGTTGCAAGGGCAATTGCTGAGAAACAATCAGGGGACACAATGGATAAAGTGGACATCCTCTCAGCATTAGCAGAAGTTGCTCTGGAAAGAGGCCAGTTTGGCCACCCTTTCTTTCTTTTTTCGGTTGTATATGCTAATTTTATGTTGTTTTCTTTACACCTCTCCTTTTACTAAAGTATGGATGTCATTACTGTTATACTTCTTGCAGAGGATATCGAAACATCGCTCAGTGATTACCAGAAAGCACTGTTCATTTTAGAACGACTTGTTGAAACAGATAGTAGGCATATAGCTGAACTGTATCCTTTCTGAGTTTTCAACATAGTTTGAGATAATATTATGGTTGTGTTCGTACAAAGCTAAGATTTGCTGATGAACAAATTATTTGTGTTAACATTGTTTTCAAGATGTAAATTTCCATTTTTCACTTGCTTTTTGTCTGCTATATTCATTCCATGAGCTTAACTGTACATTCAGAAATTTTCGAATATGTTTGTGCCTGGAGATTGGCTCAAAGCCTCAGGAAGCAATACCGTATTGCCAGAAAGCTATATCTATCTGTAAGTCAAGGTTACACCGATTGACGAATGAAGTTAAGAGTTTCTCAGAATCAGCAACATCATCAGCCATCTCAGAAGTAGATGAGGGAATTCAGCAATCATCCAATGGGTGCCAGACTGGTGAACTTTTGACAGATAAAGAAGCAGAGATTGAAACACTTACTGGTCTTTCTGGAGAGCTGGAAAAGAAGGTAAGTGAACTGAGACGTGATCTATAATGTTTAGTAATGGCAATTGGAGCTAACTTGGTCAAGCTGTGTAATTATGGGTTTGCAGCTTGAAGATCTGCAGCAGCTAGCTCTTAACCCCAAATCAATTCTTTCAGAAATACTGGGAATTGCATCTGCAAAAGCAAGTGGAGGTGAGAGCAGTGACTCGCCCATTGTCTTGAACTCTTCACAGATGGCTACTACTAACAGCAGTGGAGGTTTTAATGCTTCAACTGCTTCTGCTACTCAGACAAATGGTGCTACTGGAGTCACAGATCTAGGTGTTGTGGGAAGAGGAGTGAAGCGAGTGTTGATGAGTGCTGGATCAGCAGAATCAAACCCACTGAAGAAATCCACTTCTGATCCTACTGCAGATAAAGGGGATGGCAACACCAGTTAATGGTTCAGAAATTGCTCTGATTTAACCTGAAAGCTTTAGCATTGATGAATGGCGGATTTTGAACATTTGTTAATGGATCCACTTAGCTGATATTGGCATCTTTAGTCTTTAGCTTTTTATGGCAGTATCCTTTCCAGTTTTGCTTAATGGTTTAAGTAACTCTCCTGTATCCTTTCCTGATATGTTTGTTCGAGATCTTTTACCTGATGCATAATATATACTTCCATAGATTTCAGCTTTTTCTATATTTTGTGCACTTGCTAACATTGTGAAGAAATGAAACAATTGTACATTATTGGATTAAATGACCGTTTTACCTTTAATTATAAAACGATGCAGGTTCCTAAATCTCATATTATTTTATTCTATTTAATACCACATAATTGGCTGTATCACTGATTTGTTTCTTACAAGGTAATGTCAATGTGAAGTGAACTATATCTTTCAGCATTCTACGCGAAGCAACAATGTGTTGCCTTCAAGGCAGGTAAAGAATCTATGCCTGAAACAATCCGCCAGCTCTACTGTCCCAGTGTATAACTTATGTGAGAGGGAAGTCCCTATATTTCTTTAAGCTAGTCGTTGGTACTTCGCTATCTACCATCCATGGTCTGGTTCTAATTCAATAGCATCCTAACAAACAGGCATCTGTTTTGGATTAGGACTAGAACTAGGACTCACTGCCTTTATGAGCTTGATGGATGATGTTCATAGATTCACAAGCTTTATCTGCTTTGTTTTGGCCTTTAGTTGTTTGTGTAAAGAGTTGTCTTAACTTGGCTGATATGCCCACAAAGCTTACGGAAGTTGGTCATTGGAAAAGGGCAACATCGAGGCTCAGAGTTATCCCTTGTTTTTGCGAGGGAAAAGAGTTATGATTGGTAATGCGACATTGTTAGATAAGATCAAAGCAACATAACTTCTATAAATCTGACTGAACAAGGTGGCAAAGGACCATAAGAAGGAAACATAATATTATGCACTCTTTCTATGGACGAAGCTATGCCAGGAAGACAAGGCAAGGATAGCAGCAAGGGTGTTTTCAATTTTAAGTCAATTATTTGCATAATTACAGAGTTCGTTCTAATTCAATTAGGAGTTTGGAAGTTCCAGCCTTGGTGTCAAACTCGATGTACTATTAAAGGGCTATTGTCATTCATCAATAAAATTCATCGAGATTACAGCCCAAATCAAGAGATTGACAGCTCTCTCTAACGAGCTTCCGGATAGGCGCAACTCTCCGTTTGAGCTCCACTCTTTCACAACTGCTCCTCATCGCACCAACGCATCATGGAAGAAACCCGAATTGACGAACCATCGCCCTGTGACGATCCTTAAGTAGAAGTCTCAACACATGCATAAAATTTTACCAGGAAGTAGAACACACCCATGTGCTTTAGAGTGGACAGCAAGCATTGCGGCAAATACTACCGGGATGGTTAGTTCATAAAATCTCAACTATTTATTTTGCAAAATTCACACAAAACTCACATAAATAAACAGTTGAGATTTATTGTACACAATAAAATATCATAATATTAAACAGGAGATCTGAACTCGGATAGCTGTAGCAAGCACCTCAGCTTCGTCTACGCCAACATTGAGAGGGGAAAGCATTGCATGTGCCGATCATGTCCTGGTGCTGTCATCGGAGTTGATTTGATAGATACTCAGCAACCATCACTGGAGGCTTCTTCAACCTCAACCATCATTACAGGTGTTTGCAATACATTCTTAAATTAACTATAGAGTTTCTCTAAATATTTGGATTTCTTTATTTTGAAGTATCTTGTTGGGCACGTATTCTTGTTAGATGTATTTCTTTATTGATTTGGTTCATGTGCTGTGTTGACATGTTATCGTGTTGAGTTAATGACGCATTCAGGAGTTGTTTATCGCAGTTGTTGAAGTCCTTATCAGGCTTCCATGATGAGCCCAATCTTTTGTTTGCCAATATAATAAACAAAACACATCACGTCATCCAAAACCCAGCAAAGATTCTTAGTTTTTGTTCACAATTTTGATTTCTCCTCAATAATCCTATTTTCCGTTTCCATTACTGGAATGCAAGTTATGAAGGCACACAAACAAAAACTAGTTTATGCACATTGATTTGTCCTGTTCATTTGCACTTAACAAAATCTTATAAGTTTTGGTATGAGCCTGTTTAACTTAATCTATTGATGTCTTTTCAGGTACCCAGAAGTCTAAAGATGGACTCTATCCTCTGCCGGAACCGTGATGTAGATGTGCAAAGTTAGAATAAAGCCAACAAATTTGGCTACCCATTATGAGTGTTGTGTAGATATGTAATGTGGGTAATTATGGTCAATGCTGTGTTGACCAAGCTGCCTTTCTATGTCACCATTTTTCTTCCTCCTATACCCTTTTGTTTATTATAATAAGTTCTGTTATGTTGAGTTTGGTGCAATAGCACCAGTGTTAAAGCACAAGAGTCTTGGGTTTTGGTATTGTTTTGGATGGTAGTGTCATGGTAATCGTGCCCCGCTCTTTTAGCAAAGGATTCATTATGCAGAGATTTAGGTTTGAAACTGAGGCATGAGAGGCTGGCGCTCTATGAATATGCCCTCGGAGTTCTATTCTATCTCCGGGAAGCTCTTCTGTTTATAAAGAAATTAGAAAAGAGGAAAGAACCAATGTGACCCACAGCATAGAAGATAGAATTCTATAACACAAAAGCAGAGTCTGACTTTGATAAAATCTTGTAGGCTCCGTCTTTTGTTTGGCTTTTGTTGTCCTTTTACTGAGGCATGAAAAAAAACACCAAATACACACAAACAGAAACCCCATATGAGCTAAGCCAATGCTTTCCCTGTGCGTTTTGTTTAATGATTAGTCACAACCATGTGACCATGTGGACATTCAAGGGTTCCGCAAGTCCTGATATGTAATGATTTCCCCTCCTTTTCAAATCTCAACGGGGAGCAATAATTACAATAGAATAGAAGATTCAGTTTTTAGGCAGGTGGGGTATGCTCTTTTCTTTTTATAGCCACTGTTTTTGACATCGCCATCTATGTTAAAAGGATAGATCCATAATTTCATAATCATCCACAGGTCACTCACTAATCCTATTTTACTGTTTTGGTTATCTGGGAACCCTGTTAAGCAGTTATGATCATATTCTATTCATGTCACCTTATTGATAAGACCATAAATGTTGGGCAGGAATGGCAGATATGTTGGTAAGAATGTAAGAGAGCGCCCAGATATTTGATTTCATACGTAAATTTCACGAAAGAGATGACTAAAATTAGTACAACGTTTCGAAATATTGAAAACTTTTGTAGCTGAGTTAGATGAGATCACGAATCAAGACAGACTTGACAAACTTAGAGGCCTACTCAAATCCAATCATTCTTCCGAAAGAAGTGTGTGAAAATTAGAAGGAATTATGAAGGTGTTGAGGCCTTGTATGTTTGAAGGTCTTTCTAGCTTTTTACTAAAATTGTAAAGATGTCCATCAAGTGGCCTTTAAGTACAATTCATGCTTCCTTCTTTCCAAGATTGTATGTAGTACTACGACCGGAAAAAGATGGACTAGTGAAGTTTTAAGTTTGACAAATCAAGTTTGAAGCTTTCTTGCAAACTTTCCAATGCAACCGTTGTAATCTGGCTGTAAACAACTGGTAAGTGGACCAAATTACGTTTTGGGTCGTTCATGGTTATTGGGTAATCACTCAATCATATAACACAAAAATCCATAAATCATTAAACATTAATTGTCTTTCTATCTTTTTAGCCCTTAGCTGTGACGTACTTCCAATACAAGAAAATGGACAATCTTGAGGGAGGTTAATGACTACATAATACACACTTAACGGATTTTCGTAAGCTTCTTGGAAATCTATTCTCTCTGATTCCACGAGTCACGCAGAAAAGTGAAAAGAGAAGGAAACACCAGTTGGCAAGCAATGATTTGTACTGTTTCCATGGATTGGGTTTTGGTCCTTTTTAAGGTCTCAAGTTAGTGGTTCTTAGGTAGCACACTCATTTCTTATGTCTGCTTCTAGAGAGAGAGACAAGGGGACAGAGAAGGAGAGAAACGGAGTTGGGAGTGGTTGGGTTAGGATCCGGTTGGGTAAGAAAGTAAAAGAAATTTTATAATCTCTCTATCAACCCTTTTATCGATATCTGTCCAAAGCTTTCATTTTGTCCGCTTCTGTATTTTCGATTCTCTTGTTTCAAATCCTACTTTCAGAAAACACTCACCTTTCATTGATCTTAGCTTAGTCAACACTTTGATTAAAGCATCGAAAGGGCTCACCTTCCCTTCACTTCACCGACTGTTTCTTGAGAAAATGGCGGAGGAAAAACCCAGCTCCAAGGGACAAGCTTGGTATGATTATTCACCGTCACCAATCTCATCCTCGAAAAGCCAGAAATGGTTTTTGATGCCACCATGTTTTTTGCAGGTTTTGCACTACAGGGTTGCCAAGCGACATCGCCGTGGAAGTCGAAGATATGACATTCTATCTTCACAAGGTTAGTTCTCCGCTAACTCTTTTCATTTGCCTTTCTCTTGCAAACAAACGAAACAGCGACAACAATTCCTCTGTTTCTGTCTCGTATTTCATTCAGTTCCCTTTGATGTCCAAAAGCCGAAAGCTTCACCAGTTGATAACCGAGCAAGAGACAAATCCCGCCACCGCCGTTGTTACAGTTCAGGACGGGGAGTCTGATGATGTTGAGGAAATTCACTGCCAAATATCGCTTCCGGAATTTCCGGGAGGTTCAGAGACATTCGAGCTGGTGGCCAAATTCTGCTACGGTGTGAAGTTCGATCTCACGTCCTTCACCGTCGGGCCTCTCCGCTGCGCGGGAGAATTTCTGGAAATGACGGAGGAGTACTCCGAAGACAACCTCATCTCCAAAACGGAGCGTTACCTTTCTCATTCAGTTCTCAAGAGTCTCAAAGAATCCGTTAAAGCTCTCAAGTCATGTGAGCGCGTAATGCCTCTTGCAGAAACCCTAGGCATTCCTCAGAGATGCATCGATTCCATCACATCCCGAGCTTCCTCTGCCGATCCCGCTCTCTTCGGCTGGCCGGTCACAGACAACAAAGCCTCCTCCACCTCCAACCAAGCCTTGTGGAATGGGATCGAATCGGCTGTTCGTCGAAAAGGAGGGACCAATGTGGAGTCCTGGTTCGAACATCTCGCTCAGTTGAGCTTGAGGTTGTTCACTCAATTGATTCTCGCCATGAAATCGCGTGATCTGAGTCCGGATATTATAGAGTGCTGCTTAATGCACTTTGCTAAGAAGCACATTCCAGGCGTTTCCAGATCCAATCGGAAGCCTTCTTCATCTTCTTCATCAACTTCAGAGAGTGAACAGAGAGAAATTCTGGAGACTATAGTCTCGAACCTTTCATTACAAAAGAGCTCCACATCACCAACGGCCACTAGGTTTGTGTTTGGCTTGTTGCGAACCGCCAACATACTCAACGCATCGGAATGGTGCCGTTCCGCTTTGGAGAAAAAGATCGGACTCCAACTTGATCAAGCTACACTCGATGATCTACTCATCCCTAGCTACTCCTACCTAAACGAGACTCTCTACGACGTCGATTGCTTGGAGAGAATACTAGCATTCTTCTTAGAAACTCTCCAAGAAAACGGAATCGAAGCCGAAGATGGCGACGGCAACGTTAGATCACCCGCTTTGATGCTCGTTGGAAAACTCGTCGACGGTTATCTGGCCGAGATTGCCTCCGATTCGAATCTAAAGCCGGATCGATTCTACAACCTAGCCACGTCGTTACCAGACCAAGCCAGACTCTTTGACGACGGCCTCTACCGAGCCGTCGACGTCTATCTCAAGGTAGTTAGTTACTAATCGTTCTTCCGTAAAACATATTCATTGTTTGGACTTATTTATATATATATATACGCCTGTTTACGAAAGGCACATCCGTGGATATCGGAGGTGGAGAGAGAGAAGATTTGTGGAGTATTAGACTGCCAGAAGCTGACGCTTGAGGCGTGCACGCACGCGGCGCAAAATGAGCGATTACCGCTTCGAGCGGTGGTGCAGGTGCTGTTTTTCGAGCAGTTGCAGCTCCGGCACGCGATCGCAGGTACGTTGGTAGCGACAGAGACAGCACCGCCAGAGGTGGCTAGAATGTCACGCGGCGGAGGAGAGCGCGAAGAGGAGGAGGAGGAGGATGAGACGGGCGCCCAGGGGAGTAGTGTGACGTGGAGGGCGGCAGTGAGGGAGAATCAGGTGTTACGACTAGACATGGATAGCATGAGGACGCGGGTGCATCAGCTAGAGAGAGAGTGTTCCCACATGAGGAAAGTAATCGACAAGATTGAGACGGAGGGGCCACGTGGCTGGTTGGTATCTTTGAATAAACGGTTGGGATGTAAGTTCAAGACTCAAGTGTGTGATTCGCATGAACAGGCGGTGGTCAATGGAAGGAAAGGAAGACAGCGTGATCACCATGAATAGGCCTGCCCGTAGAGAACAGAATTTCTCATAATTCTCATCTTGTCCAAGTGAGAGTTGACCGTCCATAAGGCTTCTACGGCATGTAGCGGTGGTCTCCATGATTTTGTCATGCAGAACACATGTAAGATACTGCCACGTAATGAAAAATAAACTAATTTTTTGTGATTATGATCACGCTATCCATCCAATGATTTAGTTAATCAGACAAAAACACACCTTTGCACGTCTTTTGAGATGGTGATTAGGGAGCCTGTAGTAGTGTATCACTTTTCTTCATGGAGTTTAGTGCAGGAGTCTGAAGAAGACGAACCTTGGCATTCAAAAGATTGAAAGTGGGCGTACGTAGTTTTAGAAACACCTGCCATTCTCTGTTAGTGGTGTCTGTTTGGATAATGTTGTGGTCACCTCTGTTGTTTTGCTTTGTCTTGTTGCAGTTTTAAACTCCCATGGCATATAGGAGAAGAGGGAAAGAAGATAAGTCCTGGTGTTGTGCTTATCATTACTTGGATTAGTGATACAGGCATGGCACTGAAATCATTTGTTTCGGTGCTTTTTTTCCAAATGTGTAGAGTGGATGGGCTTGGGCTCTGTCTGACATAGTAAATGGTCTCTTTCCATTCTGTTATCCTGAAATGAATTTGTTTGAACACCAAAAAAGGGTGAAAAGATAATAATACGAGTTTTTAAATTGCAATATAAGAAATATACGATGTAGATGTAGATTAAATTTATATTAGGTTTGTCAGACTTGTCTTACACTCGTCTTAAATTTATATCTCACATCCTTGTTCTTCTTTAATATCATTTATTTTATGTGGTCATAATTGTATTGCTTTCTTTCATTAAAAGACGGCAACCACTTATATATATTTTTATGAGTTATCAATGAAAATGACATTCCTTTGTTCCGAATTCTCTCTAATGGTATTTAATTTTCTTTCCAAAAATTATCGGATAGAATTGCATCAGGAATGGTCCTTTGATAACATTCTAAAATAACAAGCCTTAAATTCAATTTTTAAGAATTAGACAAGAGTTGTAAAGGTATATTATATATGTTGGGCTCTGTCTTCGGAGCCCAACTATCGATTCGAAGTCATAAGCGTGAGTGGAATATTCAGTAGGATTATTTCAATGAATTCTCACTTCCTTTCCATCACTCTTTTTGGATTCAATACTAAAAGTTATCAATTTTTTTGTGGAAAGATAGAATGATATGTTAGGAATCTATCGCTTTAAGAATCACCTCATTTGAAGGTCGGATGGCGAAGTTATGACCAAAAGAGTCCAACATATTTACATCTTTAAACACTTTGTATTTGTCTTGACTCAATTGTCATAAATCCCTTTTTATAGTCAATTTTACACGTATACTAGACGCCATATGTTACAGTACAAGCACATTTTCATTTAAAGTGGATGTCTCTTATTTATGAAGTATCATATTGACATTGGCTCAAAAATACGTAATGTCTAACTCAAATTCACCAGTCGACTCTAAATTTTATCTTTTAAAAACTCATATTTGGCAACTTAAAACATATATAATGACTATTTAATAACTCCAAGTTAATTTATTTTTATTTTTGTTATTTAAGGTGTCATTTATGATTTAAGCTTCTTGCTTTCAATTATCATTTCGATAATAAATTTTAGACTAGACTTATGCAAACACTAAAGGCAATTGGCCAATTGACCAATTTCTTATTTGTGTGACACACTTTTTTATTTATATCTAAATAATTCACACAGAAGAAACATAATTTAGAATCAATTGTTATATAATATTTATCATATAATAATTATATAATGCTTAATAAACAATGTTATATGTATTATAAAGTGAGAAATGACAACATAATAAATGAACATACATTTCGAAATATTTATTAACAATATCCACATTTTTGTAATCCGAGTGATCTCCCATGCTATTTATATGTAACTCTTATAATTAGTTTTATCATTGAGTTTGTCGGTATATCGCATATAGATATATACTTCATGTTTATTTCACCTTGTGAAATTATATCTTTCATGTAATTATATTGGGTGTATATATATATATATATTTTAATAGAATTTGGGATCTTTTATGTAAATGATTGATATTTGACTATCAAAGATGATTAATGTACTAGATGAGTTTCACTTTTAATGAGTCCCACATGAACCAAGAAATGTTTAAACCAAACAACTTCTAGTATTATAGCTACAATTGCTATAAATTTAGCTTCCATTATGGATAAAGTAATTGTTTCTTACTTTTACATAATATTGCATCAACATTTAATAGGAAAAGAGATTTAGAGGTAGAATTTCTATCATCTATATCTCCTTCTCAATTTACATTTATATAACCTTATTTACATAGATTATTATCTCGATAACATAATGCATAATCAACAATATCTTTTAAATACTTTAATTTTCTTTTTACTATTTTTCAATGTGTCCATGATTAATTCTAGTAATTTCTTAAGAAATTAATTCCTCAAATGATGTTATATTATCTCATGTTATTTTCAGTTTCTCAATTGACTTCTTTTCTCGAATGATTTTCTCCATTCATTCGATTTCTTTTGATTTCTCATTAACTTATTCTAATGTCTGTTCATTCATACTAGTTTCTTCACACGTTTCAATTTATTTACAATCTTAACTTCTTAAATTGGTAACACATTCATCAAATCTAATTTGTATTTCTTGAACATATTTGCATAGAATATAGTATGTACCTAAGTTCTCCTCATTTTAGCAATAGTGTATCCTTAGATTCAAAAATCTAATCACATAGTTAGATACTTTACATCAAACAAAAATGCATACACTTTCAGTCGCATATTCCACCTCTTATGCCCGAGTCTTAGTTAAAAACGTGACTTCAATATTCACTTCTGATTTGTTCCATCATCATTCATTTCTAGAAATGGAACATTTGACTTACATGATTTACTTCGATGAAAATCTATATCATAAGAAGCTTCTTCTCCTCAGTCATTTGTACTATATAAATGGAGTTTTTCAAAAAAATCTGCCAGTGGAGGAAGACCTCCTAGGGATAAGAGACATAGGGCTAAAGAGAGGGCCAAAAAAGGATCTTTCGTGAAAGAGGGGCAATGGATTACACTATTGTGGTAGTTGAAACGACGGATTCTCCGGCTACATTACAATATCTCGCTCCTTATACAAGAGCGGCTCTGGCTGAATATTTTATGTACTATGAATGACATACTTTAATTATTTATAATGATCTTTCTAAACAAGCGCAAGCTTATCGGCAAATGTCAACCATAATAATATTTGATCAAATCATTGAATTATTTCTTTCTCTTGAAATTTCTTCAATTTCTATTTTTACATGCGTCTTTTTTTAGGGGGTCTGTAGCCATTATGTGGTATAGGGGTTACATCCCGGACGAAATTTAATAGTATACCACTTCTACAAATAACTCTTAATGCCGCATCTCTTCCGAGACCAGGACCTTTTATCATGACTTTGTAAATCTTCTTCTTCTGCATGCAGAAAAGGAATAAATAAATCAATCAAATTTTTGGAGGCTTCATGAAGTGCTTCTTTAGGAGTTAAACTTCCATTTGTCTAGATAACATACTTTTTCGATTGGGTATGGCGTCAACTATTCCTCGAGCCCGCCAATTAGTCAATCACAAACATATTTTAGTTAATGGTCCTATAGTAGATATATCAAGTTATCGCTGCAAACCCCAAGATATTATTACAGCAAGGGATGAACAAAAATCTAGAGCTATGATCCAAAATTCTCT
>JANITW010000236.1:11203843-11232990 GCA_027564335.1 Erythroxylum williamsii
TTTCATGAACGAGCCCACGATTACGGGTCTTTTTTTGTTCCAACAAATACTAACTATTAGGAAATACAATTACAATGACTTATTTGATTCAAAAACTAAAAGGGTTGTTGAAACAACTAACAATTTTAATAGTTTGTAATTAATTATACAAAAGACTTGTTTGGTCACTACAAAATGTTGTTGTTATGGAAATTAAATCTTGATATCACTATTTTGTTATTCTCACTAAAGTATAAATTGGGGTCAATGGTAACAAAATAAGAAAAGACATGGCATTGCCAATGCAATCTTTGGGTAGGGACAGACAGGGCACTTATCTAGGACCTACTCTTACTAAAAGTCCATTTTTAGTAGCATTTATTATTTAAAAGGGTAGTAAATCCTTGATTTTCAAAGAAGAAAATATTAATATTAACTAATAACTAACTCCCTTTATTAGCTATATTATCGAGAAAGTTAGAATTAACTTTTAATCTTAGAAGTTAAATAACTTTCTTTTTAGCCATACAACTTTAACTTGTTATATTAATAAATACATTTGAAATGTTTGAGTGTATTTTTTACACTCTAATTTTTTTTTATTAACATATGAAACTAAGATATTTCAACTTAAAAATTAGTGATACAAAATTTTCACGGTTATGTCTTTTGAGTTCTGAGTGATAAAAAGTTTCTATTTTTAATTTATTTTTAACTTATTAAATATTTGAACGTATTATAATTAATTTGTAATTTGTCAGACATTATATTAGCATTTTAAATCAACACATAATATTAAATGATATTATGTTTTTTTGTTTCTCCTTTTTTATTTTTAAATTACTTATTCTTATAAAAATATAATTAAAAAGTAACAAATAATTTAATTTTTGTAATTTTCGTTATACTTTGTCACATGTAATAATTATTGGATTTAAGTTCTTGTAGAGATTCACATAAGTTTAGTTATAATATGATTAAATCAAATAATTTAAATTACTCAATTCAAAGACTACATAAACGATTTCATTTATTATAAAAATTTGTATAATTCTATCAAACATATTATGATAAATAAGTAATAATAAAAATTATTTAATAATTAAATAAGATTCGTAAATAATTGGATGTGTTTGATTGGTTTTTTATAAATAGGTTGGTAGCATTAAATTACTAACATTTACCATTATGTTAATGCCTATAAAATAATTTTTTTATTAAAAAATCACTGATGTTAATTAAATTCAAAAGTTACTAAAAATATTTGTTTTAGTAATTTAGACATTTATCTAGTTGCTTGATAAAATAATATTTGTAAGATATTATTAGTTGATGTTATGATCATTTAATATTTTGTTGAGTACATAGACTTATAAATTGGGTCACTTATATATGAATATTAAATTTTAATAATAAAAATATCTTTTTAAAATTTACATTTGTAGTTTTTTTTTTTTTACCTCCCCATTGGCCGTTACTAAACCTGGGCATTGCTTAACATGCTGTTAGAGAGACGAAACTATTTCTAGCACAAAAGGAAAGAGAAAACTTACATCCCCCAGTTTTACGGGTCTACACTTCTAAGACAACCAGGAGTCAGTCAGTTCCCCGCTCGGCGTGTCAAACGTTGGAGCTACGTTCTAAGGTACAGGTTCAGCAAAAGCCGCGTGTACATGAGTCCCGTAAAACGGTTTGATTCCGAGCTCGAAACTTTCAACTTCCAAGACCCACTTTCTTCGTTCATTTACATTCTCACTCGTAATCTTTGAGGCCCACAAAACCTAACTGTATCCAGTATTCACCAACCTGTCATTTTCTTCCAATACCCATTCCCTAAAAGACTCGTCACTTACTGTCTCTTCTGCTCTCGATTCTGATAGTTCACGTAGTTGGTTTTGTGCCGTGACTGGTGATTTGTTAACGAAATGGGGAAGGCGGAGTACTTGAAAATGGCTACTGATAACTCAGCGCCGGATGGCTTGATCGAGTCTGATATCAATGAGCTCAAGGCTGCTGCTAAGAAACTTATGATTCATGCCACCAAGGTCGGTGGTCTTGGATTTGGGACCTCCTTTCTCAAATGGGTCGCTTCCTTGGCTGCTATGTGAGTGTAAACTGACTTAGCTTGAGATCTCGTTTAACTGATACGTTTTTTATGAGATCCCGTGGCTTTTCATGATTTATTTTCACGGGATTTTGTTGGCTTGATGTGGCGTTTAAGTACACTGAGGGAATTCAGTGTTAAGCATTTGACCACTTTTCTACTTCTTCCCTTCTTCTTTCATTGGTTAAAGGTGAAATCTTTGCCTTGTGAAACTTGATAATGGCTTCGTCAGAGGCAGGGGAAGTCAAGAAATTTTGGATTACTTGTATCAGTTAAATAAACTGCTCTTTTAGTGAAACGAATGTTTAAAAAGTTTCGAACTTTAACGATATTACAAGATATGATAGCTCATGTTTGCAACTATTGTAGACAACAAAGATCCAATTTTGGTTCAATCTCTGATTATTTTCTTCAATATGAGGCAATGAAATGAAGGAAATGACATAAAACAGTTGAATGTTAGGATAGCAGAAGCATTTATATCTGGTTCACCTAGAGTTATGAGAAGCTTTCAAATTGGTGACTGTGTTTACATGTTGCAGCTATTTATTGATATTGGACCGGACAAACTGGAGAACCAATATGTTGACTTCACTTCTGATCCCATACATATTCTTTAGTCTTCCTTCAGTGGTGTTTCACTTCTTAAGGTGATGACTCGCATTGTTGATTGATTTCCGGTTTCTTATTGCTGAACTTTGTACTTGAAATGCGAATATAAAATTATGCAGAGGGGAGGTTGGAAAATGGATTGCTTTCATTGCTGTGGTGCTTAGGCTTTTCTTTCCAAGACATTTCCCAGGTATGGGGTATACGAGTCTATTGTTGATCTTGTTTTATATTCTTACCTTCAAATGCTGAACCTTCGTTGCTTTAAATTTAATAATTACTTTCATAATATTTTACTGTTGGCAATCTATTTTGTCGGAGAATAATTTGGTACGAAGATTCATACTGATATGAGGAGCTTCTTGTTTTTCAATGGAGAACCAAATATAGTTTCATCAACATCAAATTCATACTGTTTTCTTGGTTACCTGATTTGTACTTCCAGATGAAAAAAGCCTTATGTGTAGCTTTGAGAAAAATCTATTTTCCCTAGGGGCATGAGAACTAGATATGCAACACCACCAACACAATCAGTGATGTGTTTGCTTGTGTAGCTGCAGCTACCTATGATTCTGATGTATTTTAACTGCTTTAATGTTCTGGTCATTTGTGAATTCAGACTGGTTGGAGATGCCTGGATCATTGATCCTTCTTCTGGTTGTGGCACCGAATTTCTTTGCACATACCCTGAAAGAAAGCTGGATTGGTGTTTTTATATGTCTCCTGATTGCTTGTTACCTACTTCAAGAGCACATCCGAGCATCTGGTGGATTCAGGAATTCCTTTACACAAAGCCACGGAATATCAAATACCATTGGCATTATCCTTCTGATAGTCTATCCTATATGGGCTCTGGTGCTTCACTTCATCTAGAAAATGCAGTAAACTGTTTGTCTCACAACCTATGCATTAGTTTGCAGAGTTATTTTTGCATTCAAGTTCTATAATCCAAATAAAGGCACTAGAATTAATTTTTTTATGTACCAAAGGAAAATAAAAGGAGCACAAGAAAAAATGCAGACATTTTTGTGATAAATGTATCAGAAGCTGGAAAGAAGTAGTGCCTTTTCTATCAAGACTACATAAGATTTCTGGACTAACTTCATGATACATTGTAGTGGGTTTATTGGAAATAATCTTTCTAGTGGGAGTAAAGTTATTACAAGACTTCTCCAAATCTATCTTCTTAGTAGAGTCCCACTAAATAATAAATATTGATGTTTCCTACTACATAAGATTTTATCCTTTATCCATACGCAATTTAGCTACTTTAAGACAGTCTTGAGGTAAGCACCCGTTGAAATGATTATGCAGAAATTGCTTTCTGAAGTATCGTCCAATGGCAGAAACTTTGACACAGGGCAGCTTTTCCCCTGCTCTGAAAAGAACAGATTTTGACTGTTTTCCACACATGACCTACCCAAAAACCCTTGGATTCCTATCCTCATCAAGACCCAACATCAGAATTGGTGAAGGATGATTATAAAAGTTCCGCTTTGAAAAGCTGGGCGGAGACCAATGCAAAACCCATCTCTTGCCTGCCCACACCCTGTTAAAAATGGAACAGTGTGCTTTTTCTGTTCATCGGTCACTGTAAAAGGTATTAAAAGAGAAAATGAAAAATGGAAAAGAAAAATGTTTGCTTTGACAATAATTATTCAATCAAAAGCAGCATAAGATGGCTGGTCTCCCAAGTAATTGATGGTATAACTGTAAATTTAACTTCCCACAAATAGTAAAACAAAAAACCCTAACCCTACCACTCTCTACCCTATATAAGAGGAAAGAAACCATCTTTCCAGCTTCAGAGCCTTTTAGTAACTCACTGTAGGCTCATCACTATGCTTGAGTTCGAGGAATGAAAGGTTTTTATGTTGAAAATATTCTGGGTTTTCGTAAAATTCCGTTCTTCAATTCATATATTTCTTCATTTCTCTAACAACGTTTGCGTTTTATTTTTTATTTTGCTTGTCGCAATTGCAATCTTTGATTTGGGGATTTCTCGACTGGGATATTTTGATCCCTTGAAATGGTGAGGACAGATTGAGGCATTTGTCCGAGAGAAATCCCTTCTCCCTCTTGTCATTTCTAAAACAAAAGAATTGTCTTTTCGTCTTGGATTGATGAAAGTTTTGAAGATGAAATGTGGGGATGGTGAGGATTAAACATATTGGTTTCTTATCCATCACATCATGATTAACAACCGCCTACTCATTCTGAATCCTTGCCAAGGTCTTAATGTCATTTTTGTTTAAGTTGGTAATGTTTCTGGTCTCTTTTACTTGCTCTCATTGTTCTTGGAAAACTTGTTTTATGGATGTACTTGAAGTGACTGTTGGGTTTGAAATCCTGGATTTGTGGTTTTGGATTTCGTTATTTTTAATATTAGTTTCAGATGTTTGAGGGTTTTTGAAGAGAGAATGAGTGGGGATGATAGCAGCAATGATGAGAAAACAATCTTAACTCTTATCTGTTAAGGATTGAGGAGTATCCATGATTGTGTTTCAAGCACTTTTGAGCTGCTCACTCAATGTATCTCTCTTTTTTTCTTTTTATGTTTCTGGTTTATTAGGGAATGGATTTGTATTATTGGATAATTCAGAACCGCATGTGGAACAGGACATATCTTCTAATATGAACTAAGGAACAAAGAAAATCCTACCTTCCAACATGGACTGTATGATTGTGAGGACAGAAATGAGGAAGTCCTTTTTTTTAATAGAATAATGATAAACTCATCATTATGGATTAGAAACACATTATCTTAGACAAATATTAAATTTTTAAATAAATAAAAATACCGATTAATTCAAGTGTTGGCCTGTTAGCTCAGTTGGTTAGAGTGTCGTCCTAATAACACAAAGGTCGCGTCTTGCGTTATTACGCAAAGGTCGCAGGTTCGACACCTGCATGGGCCATCCCAATTCTTGATCTTCATTTATTATCCATTAGATAATTTCTTTTTTAACTTGCCGAAGTAAGGACATCACTGCCAGTATCTTTATCCCACACAGTAAACTTGCCACGTGGCAATGTCCAAAACCAGTGGCATTACCCTCAATCATCCAATGAGAAAGATAGCCTTATCCTATCCCTTATCTTACTCACTTCCTAAGCCACCAACTTGCTCACACTCTTCCCTAACAAAACAGCATTTTGTTGTTCTCACATCACTTATCTTTAGCTATTATTCCTTCTGGACTGGCAAAAACCAGAGGTCCAAAGACGCAATCATGGCAGCCTCATTGCAAGCAGCAGCTACCTTCATGCAACCCACCAAGGTTGGTGCTCCTGCTAAGTCTTCCCTACAGCTCAGATCTTCTCAGTCTGTTTCTAAGGCTTTTGGCTTGGAGCCTGCTAGTGCGAGGATCACTTGCTCTTTGCAATCTGACCTCAAGGACTTGGCTCAGAAGTGCGTGGATGTTACTAAGATCGCTGGTTTTGCCCTTGCTACTTCGGCTCTTGTTGTCTCGGTATGTTCCTTCAATATTTAAATCCGTTCTTGTCAGTATTTTGATTTAGGAACATGTCACGATCTAATTATGTGATTTCTTATGCTTGAAAGTGGCAACAACTAGCTAGGAGATTCTGTCATCAATCTGCCAATTCTGAACTGAGACAGTGATCCACAGTTCCTAGGGTCCTGATAAATTATAGTGCATGCCCTTGATAGATTATGGCATTGTAACATTTGCTGTTTCAGGACCCAAAATTTTCATTAAAGCTACAAGCCTGTTCTCCTACTTGTGATAGACATCATAATTAGATAGTTTAGAATTATATTTATAAGATGTCTTCATTCAAAAAGCGTATCCTGATGATTAGAACTTACTTCTAGTGTTTGGAGATTAGCATGGTAACCCTACTTTACAAATTTCAGGGAGCTAGTGCTGAAGGAGTCCCACAGAGGCTAACCTATGACGAAATTCAGAGCAAGACATACATGGAAGTTAAGGGAACTGGAACTGCTAACCAGTGCCCGACCATCGATGGTGGAGTGGAATCATTTGCCTTCAAACCTGGAAAATACACTGCAAAGAAACTCTGCCTGGAGCCAACTTCCTTTACTGTCAAGGCTGAGAGTGTTAACAAAAACGCCCCACCTGAATTCCAAAACACCAAGCTCATGACTCGCTTGACCTATACCCTTGACGAAATCGAAGGACCATTCGAAGTTTCTCCTGATGGCACAATCAAGTTCGAAGAGAAAGATGGGATTGATTATGCTGCTGTTACCGTTCAGCTACCAGGTGGAGAGCGCGTGCCCTTCCTCTTCACAATTAAACAGCTAGTGGCAACAGGCAAACCAGAGAGCTTTGGAGGACAGTACCTTGTACCATCCTACCGTGGATCATCATTCTTGGACCCAAAGGGAAGAGGTGGCTCAAGCGGTTATGACAATGCAGTGGCATTGCCTGCTGGAGGTAGAGGTGATGAGGAGGAGCTTATCAAGGAGAACATCAAGAATGCCGCATCATCAACTGGGAAAATCACCCTTAGTGTCACCAAGAGCAAACCTGAGACTGGAGAGGTGATCGGAGTGTTTGAGAGCCTTCAACCATCTGATACTGATTTGGGTGCAAAGGCCCCAAAGGATGTCAAGATCCAGGGCATCTGGTATGCTCAGCTTGATTCATAGGTCTCTTAATTGTTGTATCAATCGTGTACGTATTCTTGGCTCAGATTTTGCTATATGTTGAATCTGGAAAGACTTTTCTGTGACCCAATCGATGAGACTGTTATCCTGTGTGTAAATTATAGTACTTCTTCTGGCTATAACTCTTGCAAAACTATGAGGTCTAAATCCGTTACTATGGCGTGGTCAAAAGCTTGGACAAAGAACATCGAAATTAAGACCCCTGAACATAATCTGCAAACGAAATGCGATCCAGCCTGATGATCAGTTATCAGTGATTGAGATCGAGTTCTTTAGTCATGATACTTGATGATAGAGCTCCAAACTTAGCCTAATGATTAACTGGTCCGCCTATATAATTAAACATCTCAACACAAGGTCGGTGGTTAAGAAATATAATTCAGACAAAGCAATGAAACACAAGACTCCAGATTCTGACTCTGTCTGAACAGCTGATCGTTTAAGTAGACTATTCCAGATTTTGACTATGTCTAAACAGCTGATCGTTTAAGTAGACCATCTCATAGGGATTAGATGAACAGAGTGTAAAAGTTGAATGATGTCAAATAAAGTTAATTCAAGAAGATGAGAACTATACGTAAAGCTTCTTGCCAATCCAACTTCGACAGAATGCGGCAATTCAGAGGATTCAAAGAGATTTGGCCAGTCTCATTCGTTTCCTGTTTCATTGGGAATTGGTCTGTCAAAATCATAAACGTGAACCAGGAATCGGATGTTACTTCCTATTTGCATTTAAAAAATGGTTGCAATCCTAACTACCCTTCCACCATTGATTTCTGTGAAGGAAACAAGACTACAAGAACAATTCACCTACCATGCTTTCCTATTGTTGTTCAGGAAAATGTCATTATCAGAAGGGTCGCCAAAGGCTCAAAGGAAATGAATAAATTACAGTCTTTAATTTCGTGAAAAGTGTGATGATCTTGAATGCCTTTCTGCTAGCCTCTATATCCTGATGCCGAGATTTTGGAAATAACTTGTTTATAAATTATGACGAGAAGGTTGTGTATAATTAATAATTTTTTTAATTGTCGCAAAACGAAAAGTTTAATTTATACACCGAATCAGGGATTAAGAAAAAATTCTTCACGGTATTTTATATTATTTAATGACATAATTGTTTTTTAATCATAGTCATTATTAATATAAAACAAAAAAGAGTTTCAATTTCTACTCTGAAGAAGTTACATTAAACAGAAATACATCGAAGACTCTGAACCGACGCACATCAGTTTCAAACCCAGTGACTCTGACCCGAAACCTGCCACATGGCTCATAGGCACCCCTCCATTCCACGTACATCCAGTTCCAAGGACTGGAAAAGAAACCAAAACCCATGATCCAAAATCGAAAAAGAACTTTCTTTTACATGAGTTTGTTGGCGTTACCATTACGTTCGTTTCGCTTTTGTTGTCTCCCACAGTTCCCTCCTAGTTTTCTCCATTACGTTCATCACCATAGTAAAAAGCATTAAGTGGGTGGTGTCTTGTTTCTTTGTCTCATCCTTTTGCTGATCTCCGTTCGTTTAGTTTTGATCCAAGTGGGGTTTCTGATAAGATAATGAGTGATATGAGGTTTTGGACATGAAGCGGTTCTTGAGTTATGGAAGAAGAGGTCCCTGGTGCAATGGGGACAAGTGCCAGTTTAGCTCTCCGGTTGGGTCAGACGATTTTCTCAACGGCTTCTCTTCTCTTTATGTGCTTGGGTGTCAACTTCTATACTTATAATGCTTACTGGTATAATCCTGATATATTCTTCTTGTGTTATGATGTTTGATTGACTATCATAGATCCTTTGTTTTCTGTTATGGCACCGAAAACTTTATGCAGAATTGGAGATCCTTTTGTGGTCTTTGTGATTACAAGTCTATGCCTTTGTGCGTTTGGTCTCTGTATTTCAGCTATTGTTTTTTATTATTTACCTGTTAAGTGGAGGGAAATAGGATCAAGAAGATGAGATTGAATTGGGACACTGATGATGAGAAACATGAGGAAGTCTTGTTTATGAAGAAGAATGAATTCAAATCATGCTGCTGGATCTTTGGGAAAGGAAAAATTATCCCACCCATTCTTGTTTGAACAACGAAAAATGATTGATGCATTTACTTTGATGGTGATTGGTTGAAGTCCCTTTTGATCACTGATATATTGGTTTACAAGCAAGGAAGCTGATACGATTCTCATGAGTCGTCAGAATGTTTAGGACGGTGGTCTGAGATGAATACTTTTTCTGGTGAATTTAGCAATTGCAGCTTTCTTCTTGAAGTGCTTATAATTCTTTATGATTCTATGCAGTTTCTTGGTAACAGTCATGGGCTTGGTTATTCCTTGGAGTGTGAGTTTGGTGCTTGTAGACGCTTATTGTGTGTTTTTTAAATGTTCACCGCATCAACCTAGAATCTTGTTGGTTATCATCATTGGAGATTGGGTATGAACTTCTAAACTTGATTATATATTTACTTTCTTGAAGGGGAAAGTAATTTCTAAGAAGTTGCAAATTCTCTGTCATGACAGGTTCTGTCATTTCTATCATTAGCAGCAGCTTCTTCAACAGCTAGCGTTACTGATCTCCTGGTTGATGTTGGTTCTTCATTTTGCCCTGCAAAGTTATGCGGTAGATATCAGTTATCTGCAGCAATGGCCTTCTTGTCTTGGTTCCTGACATTTGCTTCGGCTCTCTTCAATCTCTGGCTTTTACCTTCATTATAACATTTTCCATTTCATTTCTCCTGCACAGAAATCAGATGGCCACTCTTGTATAGTGTACAGCTACAGTGTTGCGTAAGCACAACCCAATCCCCAGTCACAAAAAATAACTTGTAGCCTTGAACTCTTCTCGAATGGAAGGAAAAAGGAAGTGGTTATTCAGACCACTGTTTGTTGTCTCCCTGCCGACACTTTTGACAAATGACAAGCCGTTTCCAAGTTTTATGGGCTAATTAACAAATCGTTTGGGTTCACATGCATCACGTGCCTTCAAGCCATTACCTTTTTACTTGTTATTTGGCAAGTAAATAACGAATTTAGTCTTAAGGTGCGCGATCAACCATCAATGGTCGATGGCCTCCGGAGCCCTTACGACCACAATCTTTAGTGGGACGATCATTTAAGGGCAGTACCATACGCTTGAATAGACACGACTAATATAGAAGGCCCGGTAGCTATCCAATCACGGATCGACACAGATGCCTAACTGCCATGTTAGGCCCTTTGAAGCATCTGACTGTTGCTTCCCACCTCAGCCACACTGTTTACTTTGTTCACTCGTTCAAATCACAGACCCACCAGACTCTTCATTGTCTCCTGGGAACATGTTCTTCAATGAAAGAGCTGAAGCAAATACATGCCCAGATTGTAATTAACGGCCTCAATGCTGAGATTCTAACACTCGGCAAGTTGATCTCTTTCTGTGCTGTCGATGATGAGGGGAATCTCAATTACGCGCGTCTGGTGTTTGATCAGATGGCTGCACGAAATAAGTTCATGTACAACAGCCTAATAAGGGGTTACTCTAATAGTAATAACCCGGTGGAATGTATACTAATGTATCGTCGGATGATTGGTTGTGGGCTTTCTCCTAATGAATTTACTCTCCCCTTTGTGTTTAAGGCTTGTGTTTGCAAATCGGACTATTTGATCTCTGTTGCCGTTCACGCTCAGGCTGTAAAACTGGGAATTGGGTCTCAAGTTTGTGTGCAAAATGGGTTGTTAAATGCGTACATTGCTTGTGGGTTTCTTGATTGTGCTCGGGAAGTGTTTGATTATATGTGTGAAAGGACTTTGGTTTCTTGGAATTTGATGATTGGTGGGTATTCTAAAGAGGGTTTTATTAAAGAAGCGTTTTTGTTGTTTAGAGAAATGAGAGAAGTTGGAGTGGAGGCGGATGAGTTTACTTTAGTTAATTTGCTTTCGGTTTGTTCACAAACCTGTGATCTTTATTTTGGTAGGTTTGTACATTTGTATATTGAGATTACAGGGATTGAAATCGATTTGATTGTAAGAAATGCTCTTCTAGATATGTATTCAAAATGTGGGAAATTGGAATCAGCTCAAAGAGTATTTGACCAGATGCCATACAAAAATGTGGTCTCTTGGACGTCCATGGTTATTGCCCATGCTAGGCACGGGCTTCTTGAATTTGCCAGGGAAACTTTCAACAGGATGCCGGTGAAGAATGTGGTTTCTTGGAACTCATTAATTTCATGTTATGTCCAAAAAGGCGAATATAAGGAGGCCCTGGATCTGTTTCATGAGATGCACAATTCTAGAGTGGTGCCTGATGAGGCTACCATACTCTGTGTTCTTTCAGCTTGTAGTCAAATTGGGGATCTAGACATAGGAAAGAAAATCCACAATTATTTGGATTATAATGACATTGCACGTACTGTTTCTCTGTGTAATTCCCTGATAGACATGTATGCAAAATGTGGAGCTATTGGCAATGCAATGGATGTCTTCGAGGAGATGTCAAATAAGAGCTTAGTGTCATGGAATGTGATGATAGGGGCTCTTGCATTGCATGGCTCCGGTGAAGAAGCAATTAAGCTCTTTGGAAAGATGCAAGCTGAAGGCCTTTGGCCTGACAAAATCACCTTCACGGGATTGCTTTCTGCTTGTAGTCATGGCGGCCTTATAGACATGGGCAGGTATTACTTCAACATAATGAGCTCCACTTACTCGATTTCACCCGAAATTCAGCATTATGCATGCATGGTTGACCTTCTCGGACGACAAGGTTTGCTAGAAGAAGCAATTAAGCTAATAGGAGAGATGCCAATGAGGCCTGATGTAGTGATTTGGGGTGCTTTGCTTGGTGCTTGCAGAATCCATGGCAATGTTGAGATAGGAAAGCAAATCTTGAAACAGTTGTTGGCATTGGAGCCTAATAGTGCAGGCCTGTATGTGCTCCTCTCAAATTTGTTTTCTGAAACTCAACGTTGGGGGGATGTTTTGAATCTCCGGAAGCTAATGAAGGACCACAGGAGCTTCAAGTCACAAGCTATTAGCTTCATTGGAATCAATGGTCGTGTTTCCGAGTTCATGGTCGATGACAAACAGCATGAAGTCTCAGGTGGTATATACATCATACTTGATCAACTAACAGATCACTTGAGGTCCACAGGATATTTATGCAGCCTATCAAAGTCCTTCTTGGACCTAGAATACTTGTAGTGCCATGTATATTATTCGGAAATTGTTAACATAATCTCTTTTAAATAAAAATTTCTCTCTTATTTGAGACTAACAATTACTAAAGGCCACCAAATCTCAGCGCATCTAGTCTATCCTTGAACGAAGTCGTTCCCAACTTAATTACTATTATCATATTCATCCATAGCTATAACTCTCTGACTTGAAGGGAAATTTCAGTTCTAGTAAAAGAGTACATGTTAAATTGCTATTATGATGAATCCTAACACACTTGGACTCATTGATTTTTTAAAAAATTTATTTTAAAAACTTCTTCAAAATATACCAACTTATTTAGTATTATAAAATAATTGTCTAAATTAATTTTACTATTTTAATCACTAAAATAAAATATATGATTAAAAATAATTTTAACAGATAATAAAACATATATTAATTAAATACGTTTTCTAGTGAATTTTTAAGTTATTTGTAATTGAAAGTAGTAGTTTTGTTTTACTATAGTTTTTAGAAAAATTAACCAAAGTCTGTGTTAAACACAGATTTGTAAAAGAAACCATCATAAAAGCACTGGGTTAGCAGCGTAACTTGAAGAGGAGGTATGGAACGAAGTCCATCGAACGCGCATGATATGGAAGAAGAACAGCCATGGTCGTCGAGTCCTCCAAGATGGTTAAAGAGGTTGTTAGCTGCACCCTTTTACGCACCGTGTCAATACCACGAGGGAAAGAAGTGCAACTTGTTCTGCGTGCATTGCAGTGAAGAAGATTCAATCTTTTGTGAACGTTGTAGGGCCAAGAATAGCAAGGACCACAATCAAGATCACAACACTATTCAAGTAAGACAATGCATGAGTATGAGCATGACCATTCATGCAAGAAACTAAGGTTTTTATCTCTCATTAAGTATACTTGCGTGTTTCTGTTTTCTTTGTCAGGTTTATAAAGCTTCTGGATATCCTGCGATTAGGATGAAAGATATAAAGTTCGCTGATACTTCACCTACACAAAATTGCTCGATTGATTTATCCGATATTCAACCTTATAGAATCAATGCTTTCTGGATTTATTTCATCAACAAGAGACCGCAAATGGGTAACGGAAACGTCAATCATATTCGTTCAAACAAGTGTTTGAGCTGTAAACGTGAACTGCAACCCAAGTCATCTTCATATGCTTACACTTTTTGCTCCCTAGGATGCAAGTTTGTAAGTAGCATGATATGTATATAATTGGGTTTTTCCTGTTGGTTATTTGCTTGCTTTACTTACAATATGTCTTTTATATTTTTTTACGTGTAAACAGACGAAGGAGTTTGGGGAAGATGGATCCGAGAGAGAGGAGGAATCCATTGCAAACATTAGAGGTAGAGGGGAACTTGGTGTCATGAAAAACCCTACCAAACTACTTGTTCCTCCCAGAAAACATAGAAGAAAAGGAATTCCCAGAAGGGCTCCTTTCTTTTAGTCTTTAAAAGGGTTTTAAAAGTTGCGGTCTGCAACAAGTGAAATTTGTTGGTGACCCAATTTTGCATACGGTAGATGTTATATCATTGCAATTGAAAATTGATTGTATGAGCTCCTCCCTGGCAGAGGTTAATTTCTTTATACGTATCTACATGTATATATATATAATTTCTAGCAATTGGATTCCTTTGGGCCAATATTTCTCAATAAAAAAATATTACGTAACACTAGCAAGAAGAAAATTGCAATAACAACAACAATAACAACCTAGTGACAAACCTGCTAATACACGAAGTCTGTAGAAGCTCATTAGTATGCAACAGAAAGAAGAAAAATGCAAAATGTACAAAAAATTACAATTAAGACAACTATTTATTTGTATCATTTATAATTATCACAATTACGAATATTGCAATATAAACTATTATTTATTATTTAAACTCTAAACAAATCATCTTTTGATAACTGTAACTAAAATATTTATTTTACTAATAGAGTTACCAAATTTATGTATTTGAAGTAGAAAATGTTTTCATTTGCAAGTCCATGCTACTTGTTGTAGGTTTAACATATACTATATATCACTACAAGAAATCAATCGATTAGCGACGAAAAACGATAAAATTTTGTCCGTAATATAAATTACAAACGGAATAAACTAACGGACAAATCCGTAGGTGATTCGGTCGTAGGTAAATTTATCGACGGAGAAAAAGAAATTGTCGGTAAATTTACTAATAGAAAATATATGTTCCGATGCAATATTTTTCAATCGAAAAACACTTACCGTCGATAAATATCTAACAAATTACCGACGGATATTAATTTTTTGTCAGTAAATGAAAGTAAAAAGGCACACACATAACACACCTGAATAAAATTCCTTGTGTCTTTCAGCTTCACTGCAATTGAAACTAAAGCCGCCAAACAAAAACTACCTAACGATTACACATTTCCCTCAAAACAAATCAGGCAAAATGCTCATAGGAATATTGCATTAAGAATTATCTTCTATAGGCTTGATAGAGTTACAAGAAATATACAAGAAGCAAAATTCCAAATCAAAGACATTCCTATAAACTATCACAGAGATCAAAGCAATGTCAACATCACAAAGCATATAGATCTTATGGGCTTTCTTCAACAATCCTGACCTTCTCTTAGAAAAAGTTACGTGTTCTCAAATCTCTTCAACTGAACCCTTCCTCTCCTTATATCTAGTTAGCCCTTGAAAATCGTCATCATTTCTTCTCTAGCAGTAAAAAGAATTCAGCACGTAAATTAATACTATATATGATAATCAAAAACCCTCCAAGAAAGAGTAATAAAGAAACCGGAGAAAAAAAGTAGGAAAGAAACAAACTTTAGTTTTAGAGGAAGATAAAAGAATTGTTTGCTTTCTTTATGTGCATGTGCGAGTGACTGGCGCCTTGAGTGTATCAATATTTTTTTTGGCAGAGAGAGTTTCACTCTATGAGTTTGGGATATTAATATTATAGGCAGCAATGACGATACAACGCCGATGACAGACGCTGGACAGGAGAGGAAGTCATTGGAGGAGAAAGAAGACAGAAGAGCATCGAAGAAGAAACGAAGAAGATGAACCAGGGGGTGGGGGGCTTTCTGGTGTCTTAAACGTGATTTCAAACCCCCTGGCTCATCTTCTTCGTTCTTTCTTTAGCGCTCTTCAGTCTTCTTCCTCCTCTGGTGATTTCCTTTCCCATCTGGCGTAATCAAACGACGTTGTTTTGTTTAAATAAATAACGTTCAACAACTGACGTACGAAGTTTATTGACGAAATTTTTCGTCGTTAATTTTAAATTTTATTATACCGCCTTTAATCCCCGCATTATTTACCAGCGGTAATGGTTCCATCGGCATATTTTCTTCCATATTTAGTGACGGATATTAGAATCGTCGCTAAACGAATTTTTTTCCATCATAACGGTTTATTTTTCGTCGGTAATTTTCTGTCACTAATTTTAGTGTAATTACCGATAGAAACTTTTATCGTCCCTAAAGTCCGTTGTTAATTTTGTCGGGATGGTTTCCCTTCATATTTAGTGACGGATATTTCAATTTTTTCTCATCGATTTTAACGACGAAAATAGGATTTCTGTCGCTAATTTGTAACGGTTTATTGTCAGACAGGCCCACACCGCCATCCTTCACTGCGCCCCCACCATCTGCGCACACACCATCATCCTCCAATGCACTGCACGCTACTCATACATACAAGGACAATCGTTTTTTTTCACTACTGTAAATAATCATTACAAAAAGGAGAGTTAATTAGATGAGAGAGAACCCACTCCTTCTGTATATAAGCATCCTTCGAACGTTCAAATAAATATACAATTCTCTTCTTTTATGAAGAGTTACATGGTATCAGAGCAGGGTTTCTGCCTTACCCTGTAAAACATACTCCCTGCAAACTCCAAAATGGAGATGGCAGACAGCATAGAAATTGTGTTCGATGAGGAAGCCTATAGTATTACTGCGGCAGATAACCCAGGGAATCCACTAGTCAACACACCCCTGGAAGGAGCAAACTACTTATCACGGAGTCGGTCGATGATCATCTCACTAAAAGCCAAGGGAAAGTTAGGTTTCGTGAACGGTGAGCTACTGCCACCTGTTGACAACGACAAACTCATGAAGAAATGGAAAAAGGCAGACAATATGGTCATAGCCTGGATTATCAACTCATTGTCGAAAGAAATCTCCGATTCTTTCTTAGTGGTGACAACAGCGAGAGACCTCTGGGATGAATTGAAGGGACGATATGGAGAAAGCAGCGGGCCTCACCTATATGAAATCATGCAAGAAGTAAGTAACTTGAGACAAGGTAACAACACTGTAACTGTCTATTTTACAAAACTAAAGGGGCTATGGAACGACCTGGATTCTTTGATGCCGATGAGTGTGTGCAGTTGTGAAAACGCTGGAAGGAATTTGGGAGTTTTTAACACCAACCGATTGATGCAATTTCTGCTGGGTCTCAGGGAAGAGTATGGAACAGTGGTAAGCCAAATCATGTTGCTTGAACCTTTGCCGCAGGTAAACAAAGCATATTCTATGATATTAACGATAGAAAAACAAAAGAATGTCAACGCTGAAAATACGATACAAATGGGAGTGGCACTCATGGCCACCCCTAACAACTACAAAAGACAGGGGACCAGAGATCTTGTTGGCAAACGTTTCGGAAACAGAAAAGATGAGAAGTTTTGTGAGCATTGCAAGGAGAAGGGCCATACAAAGGACACCTGTTTTCAGATTCATGGAATACCGGAGTGGTATAAAGAGCTGCAAAAGAAGAAAGGAAAACCTTCGTTCACTGCAATGTCCGTAAATAGCTCACTGGAAGAACCAAAACCAGACACCCAATCTAAGACCGAAGCAGATATCGCAGTCCTCACAATGCAAGTGCACGACCTAATGCGCATGGTTAAGGGTAAATCATCAGTTGATGCTAATCACGTAGCTTACAATAGCTACGCAGGTATGATTCCAAGCCCTTCTGGTTTTAACAGTAGCAAATCTGGCACTTGTACATGGATAGTGGATTCGGGGGCTTCAACTCACATGAGCCATGATTTAACCCTTTTTACCAACAAAACCAAAGTTTCCCACCTTAACCCAGTTACTCTCCCAGACGGTTCAAATAGCACGATCGAACATGTTGGAAACATTGATTTCCATAAAACCTTAAAATTAAACAATGTCCTGCATATACCTACCTTTCACCACAATTTATTGTCCGTTCATAAACTAGCTACCCAGAACAACATTGGCATCATTTTTGTGTCTGATAAAGTGTATTTGCAGGACCTGCGGACTAACGACATCGTGGCTGTAAGTGAGGCGGAAGGAGGGATATACAAAATCGGAGAAAAAAATCAATTCCTACCATCCACCTTAAAAGGTCCTCCTCTAGATTTCTATGTTACCAACCCAGTTGTTAATCATATACATGAAAACTTTGAGGTTTGGCATTTACGCCTAGGACACATATCAAAAGGGAAACTTATTCATTTACAAAATTTGGGCATTTCGGTTCCAAAAAATGTTGTGTGTGATGTTTGTCCATTAGCAAAGCAACTCCGAAAACCTTTTCCTGATCACAATCCCTCTACCCAACAACCCTTTGAGCTATTACACCTTGATCTATGGGGACCTTACGGGATCCAAGCTTTTGATGGCTCAAGATATTTTTTAACCATAGTTGATGATTTCACGAGAGCAACGTGGACTTATTTATTGAGTAGTAAGGACCAAGTTTATGAAACTCTAAAAATTTATACAGCCATGATTGAAACCCAGTACAAATCTTCAGTTATGAATATACGTACTGATAATGGTACCGAGTTTGTAAATAACCGTTGTAAAGAATTTTTCCAAACAAAAGGGATAGCTCACCAAAAATCTTGTCCTTATACCCCTCAACAAAATGGCGTTGTTGAACGCAAACATAAACACTTACTTCAAACCACTAGAGCCCTCCTGTACCAAGCAAAATTACCTAAACAATTCTGGGGGGAAGCTCTACTCATGTCCACCTTCCTTATCAACCGACTCCCTACAAAAATTCTCTCCTGGAAAACGCCTTACGAAAAGCTCTATAACAAACCACCGTCGTATGATAACTTGCGTGTTTTCGGTTGCCTTTGTTTCGCGACTGATGACAACCCCCACAAATACAAATTAGCACCACGTGCTAAACAATGCATTTTTTTGGGTTATCTACCAGGACAAAAGGGATATAAATTACTTGACCTTAACACCCAGACCACCTTTATATCCCGAGACGTTGATTTCCATGAAACTATTTTCCCTTTCCAACACCACACACGTCAACCTCATACACCACTTTATCCTAACCTTCCAGACAGCCCAATAGATCACATAGCCATTAAAATCACCAACCCATCCTCACATACACCACAACACGTGTCCCCAGATGTGGCTCCTATTTCAACACCTCAACACCATCCCATTATTGTCACTCCAACCACACCCAGTACCATTGTAGATCACCCACTGACGCCACCTACCCAGCCCTTACCTATTGTCCCACTCCGGCATAGCACAAGGATAAAATCACATCCACCTTATCTGCAGGACTACATCACCTCTCTTCCTCCTCTCGACACAGCTACGACGTCGACACCTCAGGTTCCTTCCTCTCCTTCAACCTCTTTATTTTCTAGTTTCCCATCATTTTCTTCCTACATGGCCAACGTTGATACTGAACATGAACCTTTGTCATTTGCTACTGCTATTACTAATCCACTCTGGGTTGGTCCTATGCAATTGGAGCTCGACGCACTTGAACGAAACAGGACATGGGATTTGACCACTCTACCAGCTGGAAAACGAGCATTACACACAAAGTGGATTTTTAAAATTAAACGGAATACTGATGGGTCAGTGGATCGCCGAAAAGCAAGGTTGGTCGTTCGCGGATACTGCCAAAGGGAAGGCTTAGATTACACAGACGTTTTTTCTCCTGTTGCAAAACTCACCATTGTCCGTATCCTGATAGCCCTTGCCGCAGCCTACAATTGGCCACTGCACCACTGCGACATCAACAACGCGTTCCTTCACGGTTCTATCACAGAAGAACTATACATCTATCCTCCACAAGGGTATTGCAAAGCTACCGCCGGTCAGGTTTGTCGCCTACGAAAGTCATTATACGGCCTCAAACAAGCTGGCCGTCAGTGGAATCAAGAACTCACATCCAAACTTCGATGCTATGGTTTTGTTCAGTCGGCTTCTGATCCTTGTTTGTTCGTCAAAGGTTCTGCTGCCACTTTCATTGCCCTTATAATTTATGTGGACGATGTCCTCCTTACCAGCCCTTCAGAAAATTTACTTGTGGACGTCAAAGCTTACCTCCACGATCAATTCACAATCAAAGATCTGGGACCTGCTAAATATTTCATCGGCATTGAACTGCAGAGATCTTCAGACGGCATTTTTCTCTCCCAAGAAAAATACATACAAGACATTCTCTCAGACGCACAGTTGTCGGATTTAAAGGCCACCGTCGTCCCATTTCCTCAAGGATGTAAACTCACACTTGACGATGGTCCCCTTCTGGATCATCCCGATCGTTACCGTCGACTCGTGGGTCAACTTCTGTATTTAAACTTAACCAGGCCAGACATCACATTTGCCATCCATCAGCTCACCCAATTCACATCTGCACCCCGCCAACCACACTGGACAGCCTTGCTACATCTCCTACGTTACCTAAAAAACTCTACAGTCTCAAAACTTTTGTATCCAGTGCAAAATTCAGTACAACTCCGTGCTTTCTCCGACTCGGACTGGGCTGGTTGCAGTTTTACACGAAAATCACTCACCGGCTATTGCGTCATGCTTGGAGCTGCTTTAATCTCTTGGAAAACAAAAAAACAAAAGACGGTGAGTCGTTCTTCTGCAGAGGCCGAATACCGCAGCATGGCAAGTGTCCTCTGTGAACTTCGCTGGCTCACTTACATCCTTCATGACTTGAACGTTCCTCTATCACTACCGATACCTCTTCACTGTGACAACGCAGCGGCAATTCACATCTCAAAAAACCCGGTCTTTCATGAACGCACGAAGCATGTGGAAATCGATTGCCACCTTGTTCGTAATGCTGTCACCGATGGTTTCCTCTCCACTCTTCATACTCCATCCTCCTCCCAATTGGCTGACTGTTTTACCAAACCTCTGTCAGCATCAGACCTGTCTTCAAATGTTTTCAAGTTGGGTCTGTTATCACCGCCACCACCTTGAGGGGGGGCTGTCAGACAGGCCCACACCACCATCTTTCACTGCGCCCCCACCATCTGCGCACACACCATCATCCTCCAACGCACTGCGCGCTACTCGTACATACAGGACAACCGTTTTTTTTCTCTTCACTGCTGTAAATAATCATTACAAAAAGGAGAGTTAGTTAGATGAGAGAGAACCCTCTCCTTCTGTATATAAGCATCCTTCGAACGTTCAAATAAATATACAATTCTCTTCCTTTATGAAGAGTTACATGGTATCAGAGAAGGATTTCTGCCTTACCCTGTAAAACATACGCCCTGCAAACTCCAAAATGGAGATGGCAGACAGCACAGAAATTGTGTTCGATGAGGAAGCCTATAGTATCACTGCAGCAGATAACCCAGGGAATCCACTAGTCAACACACCCCTCGAAGGAGCAAACTACTTATCATGGAGTCGGTCGATGATTATCTCACTAAAAGCTAAGGGAAAGCTAGGTTTCGTGAACGGTGAGCTACTGCCACCTGTTGACAACGACAAACTCATGAAGAAATGGAAAAAGGCAGACAATATGGTCATAGCCTGGATTATCAACTCATTGTCGAAAGAAATCTCCGATTCTTTCTTAGTGGTGACAACAGCGAGAGACCTCTGGGATGAATTGAAGGGACGATATGGAGAAAGCAGCGGGCCTCACCTATATGAAATCATGCAAGAAGTAAGTAACTTGAGACAAGGTAACAACACTGTAACTGTCTATTTTACAAAACTAAAGGGGCTATGGAACGACCTGGATTCTTTGATGCCGATGAGTGTGTGCAGTTGTGAAAACGCTGGAAGGAATTTGGGAGTTTTTAACACCAACCGATTGATGCAATTTCTGCTGGGTCTCAGGGAAGAGTATGGAACAGTGGTAAGCCAAATCATGTTGCTTGAACCTTTGCCGCAGGTAAACAAAGCATATTCTATGATATTAACGATAGAAAAACAAAAGAATGTCAACGCTGAAAATACGATACAAATGGGAGTGGCACTCATGGCCACCCCTAACAACTACAAAAGACAGGGGACCAGAGATCTTGTTGGCAAACGTTTCGGAAACAGAAAAGATGAGAAGTTTTGTGAGCATTGCAAGGAGAAGGGCCATACAAAGGACACCTGTTTTCAGATTCATGGAATACCGGAGTGGTATAAAGAGCTGCAAAAGAAGAAAGGAAAACCTTCGTTCACTGCAATGTCCGTAAATAGCTCACTGGAAGAACCAAAACCAGACACCCAATCTAAGACCGAAGCAGATATCGCAGTCCTCACAATGCAAGTGCACGACCTAATGCGCATGGTTAAGGGTAAATCATCAGTTGATGCTAATCACGTAGCTTACAATAGCTACGCAGGTATGATTCCAAGCCCTTCTGGTTTTAACAGTAGCAAATCTGGCACTTGTACATGGATAGTGGATTCGGGGGCTTCAACTCACATGAGCCATGATTTAACCCTTTTTACCAACAAAACCAAAGTTTCCCACCTTAACCCAGTTACTCTCCCAGACGGTTCAAATAGCACGATCGAACATGTTGGAAACATTGATTTCCATAAAACCTTAAAATTAAACAATGTCCTGCATATACCTACCTTTCACCACAATTTATTGTCCGTTCATAAACTAGCTACCCAGAACAACATTGGCATCATTTTTGTGTCTGATAAAGTGTATTTGCAGGACCTGCGGACTAACGACATCGTGGCTGTAAGTGAGGCGGAAGGAGGGATATACAAAATCGGAGAAAAAAATCAATTCCTACCATCCACCTTAAAAGGTCCTCCTCTAGATTTCTATGTTACCAACCCAGTTGTTAATCATATACATGAAAACTTTGAGGTTTGGCATTTACGCCTAGGACACATATCAAAAGGGAAACTTATTCATTTACAAAATTTGGGCATTTCGGTTCCAAAAAATGTTGTGTGTGATGTTTGTCCATTAGCAAAGCAACTCCGAAAACCTTTTCCTGATCACAATCCCTCTACCCAACAACCCTTTGAGCTATTACACCTTGATCTATGGGGACCTTACGGGATCCAAGCTTTTGATGGCTCAAGATATTTTTTAACCATAGTTGATGATTTCACGAGAGCAACGTGGACTTATTTATTGAGTAGTAAGGACCAAGTTTATGAAACTCTAAAAATTTATACAGCCATGATTGAAACCCAGTACAAATCTTCAGTTATGAATATACGTACTGATAATGGTACCGAGTTTGTAAATAACCGTTGTAAAGAATTTTTCCAAACAAAAGGGATAGCTCACCAAAAATCTTGTCCTTATACCCCTCAACAAAATGGCGTTGTTGAACGCAAACATAAACACTTACTTCAAACCACTAGAGCCCTCCTGTACCAAGCAAAATTACCTAAACAATTCTGGGGGGAAGCTCTACTCATGTCCACCTTCCTTATCAACCGACTCCCTACAAAAATTCTCTCCTGGAAAACGCCTTACGAAAAGCTCTATAACAAACCACCGTCGTATGATAACTTGCGTGTTTTCGGTTGCCTTTGTTTCGCGACTGATGACAACCCCCACAAATACAAATTAGCACCACGTGCTAAACAATGCATTTTTTTGGGTTATCTACCAGGACAAAAGGGATATAAATTACTTGACCTTAACACCCAGACCACCTTTATATCCCGAGACGTTGATTTCCATGAAACTATTTTCCCTTTCCAACACCACACACGTCAACCTCATACACCACTTTATCCTAACCTTCCAGACAGCCCAATAGATCACATAGCCATTAAAATCACCAACCCATCCTCACATACACCACAACACGTGTCCCCAGATGTGGCTCCTATTTCAACACCTCAACACCATCCCATTATTGTCACTCCAACCACACCCAGTACCATTGTAGATCACCCACTGACGCCACCTACCCAGCCCTTACCTATTGTCCCACTCCGGCATAGCACAAGGATAAAATCACATCCACCTTATCTGCAGGACTACATCACCTCTCTTCCTCCTCTCGACACAGCTACGACGTCGACACCTCAGGTTCCTTCCTCTCCTTCAACCTCTTTATTTTCTAGTTTCCCATCATTTTCTTCCTACATGGCCAACGTTGATACTGAACATGAACCTTTGTCATTTGCTACTGCTATTACTAATCCACTCTGGGTTGGTCCTATGCAATTGGAGCTCGACGCACTTGAACGAAACAGGACATGGGATTTGACCACTCTACCAGCTGGAAAACGAGCATTACACACAAAGTGGATTTTTAAAATTAAACGGAATACTGATGGGTCAGTGGATCGCCGAAAAGCAAGGTTGGTCGTTCGCGGATACTGCCAAAGGGAAGGCTTAGATTACACAGACGTTTTTTCTCCTGTTGCAAAACTCACCATTGTCCGTATCCTGATAGCCCTTGCCGCAGCCTACAATTGGCCACTGCACCACTGCGACATCAACAACGCGTTCCTTCACGGTTCTATCACAGAAGAACTATACATCTATCCTCCACAAGGGTATTGCAAAGCTACCGCCGGTCAGGTTTGTCGCCTACGAAAGTCATTATACGGCCTCAAACAAGCTGGCCGTCAGTGGAATCAAGAACTCACATCCAAACTTCGATGCTATGGTTTTGTTCAGTCGGCTTCTGATCCTTGTTTGTTCGTCAAAGGTTCTGCTGCCACTTTCATTGCCCTTATAATTTATGTGGACGATGTCCTCCTTACCAGCCCTTCAGAAAATTTACTTGTGGACGTCAAAGCTTACCTCCACGATCAATTCACAATCAAAGATCTGGGACCTGCTAAATATTTCATCGGCATTGAACTGCAGAGATCTTCAGACGGCATTTTTCTCTCCCAAGAAAAATACATACAAGACATTCTCTCAGACGCACAGTTGTCGGATTTAAAGGCCACCGTCGTCCCATTTCCTCAAGGATGTAAACTCACACTTGACGATGGTCCCCTTCTGGATCATCCCGATCGTTACCGTCGACTCGTGGGTCAACTTCTGTATTTAAACTTAACCAGGCCAGACATCACATTTGCCATCCATCAGCTCACCCAATTCACATCTGCACCCCGCCAACCACACTGGACAGCCTTGCTACATCTCCTACGTTACCTAAAAAACTCTACAGTCTCAAAACTTTTGTATCCAGTGCAAAATTCAGTACAACTCCGTGCTTTCTCCGACTCGGACTGGGCTGGTTGCAGTTTTACACGAAAATCACTCACCGGCTATTGCGTCATGCTTGGAGCTGCTTTAATCTCTTGGAAAACAAAAAAACAAAAGACGGTGAGTCGTTCTTCTGCAGAGGCCGAATACCGAAGCATGGCAAGCGTCCTCTGTGAACTTCGCTGGCTCACTTACATCCTTCGTGACTTGAATATTCCTCTATCACTACCGATACCTCTTCACTGTGACAACGCAGCGGCAATTCACATCTCAAAAAATGCGGTCTTTCATGAACGCACGAAGCATGTAGAAATCGATTGCCACCTTGTTCGTAATGCTGTCACCGATGGTTCTCCACTCTTCATACTCTATCCTCCTCCCAATTGGCTGACTGTTTTACCAAACCTCTGTCAGCATCGGACCTGTCTTGAAATGTTTTCAAGTTGGGTCTGTTATCACCACCACCACCTTGAGGGGGGGCTGTCAAACAGGCCCACACTGCCATCCTTCACTGCGCCCTCACCATCTGCGCACACACCATCATCCTCCAACGCACTGCGTGCTACTCGTACATACAAGGACAACCGTATTTTTTCACTACTGTAAATAATCATTACAAAAAGGAGAGTTAGTTAGATGAGAGAGAACCCACACCTTCTGTATATAAGCATCATTCGAAAGTTCAAATAAATATACAATTCTCTTCTTTTATGAAGAGTTACATTTATTTTCCGTCTGTAATTTTCCGTCACTAATTTTAGTGTAATTTCCTATAGGAACTTTTACCATCCTTAAAGTCTGTCGCTAATTTTGCCTGGAAGATTCCCTCCATATTTTGCTACGAATATTAGAACTGTCACTAAACAAATTTTTTTCCGTCGATTTTAGCGATGGAAATAGGATTTTCGTCACTAATTTGCAACGATTTATTTTTCATTAATAATTTTCTGTCACTAATTTTTACTTTTCTTGTAGGGTATCTTGTTTTATGTGCATGAATGAATGAGGAGGTTTTCTTGATAAATTGGTTTACAATATTGTGGGATGAAGATTTATAATACCTAGTTTTTTTTGTTAAAGTAAATATCCTTATATCACAATTATCGTATAAAAGTACTATGTACGATCAAACATGTATGTTATGCTCATCTCAATCATTAGCCCAATGATTACTCTAGATATGGATAGATTTTCGTTGTCTATAATACATCTTTGTTTTTAATATGTAGGATTCTATTGTTGAGCATGAACCTTTAGATAAATCCCAAATCTTAATTATGTGATGTGCATGATTGAATGATAGACATTGTCACATTAATGTATGACAGATATATATGAATTAAATTCTATCATAATTCATGCTAAATCTATCAATCATGTGTTTGACTATTGAAAAGAGTTGATTAATAGATAAAAATAATTGTAGAAGGCACGAAATTTCTATGTAATGACTAATGACAAGGGCAAGGTTTGCTCAGAATCCATGAACAGACCAGAGAGATATTATAAACTGATTAAAAATAATGTGATGTTAGCTCCTGTTTAGGCTGTGTAAACAATGGAGTGCACATAATTGCGAGCACATTATGTTCTTGCCGGTTGTTGAGGCTTTACCATATGCTTTGCCAACTAGGTTTTGCTTCATATGATTAGGAAGATAACTGCATCTTGGAATGTGTAAGGATTCCAGTCCTTAAAATATAAAATTATTATTATATTCAATTATTATCATTATCATTATTTGACTAAGTCGAGTTGATAATGAAGACGTCAAACAAAACCAAAGTGCAAACAATATGTGCAAGTTCTATTGAAACAATTCTGATGAGTGATGACTATAACTGAGCTAATATATAAATCTCCTTATTAGTTTGTCACACTAGATACAATCTTACTTTAAATGTCCTTATGCATGAAGACTAAATAAAAATTTTAAATAGTAAATACAATTTAGGTTAAGAGTTATTACAACAATTATATTCAATATAGATGTGATTAGTAGTTATTCGATTAACCTAACAATTGATTAGTAATTTTTTGTATACTTGTTGAAGCTTTCATATCTCTTTTTTCTTTTTGATATGATATATGATTATATGGCAAACCCTGCCCTAATGCACAAGATTCTCCACTTTACTAAAGTCAGGAAAGGGTGATCAGTTATACTCAATCTTTTTTTTGCATTTTATAAAGAAATTATTTTCGTGACTCAAATTTATGATATCTTCTGATCATAAAAAAGTATCATTATCAGTTCCTCTAAGATTTGCCCTCCAAATTACAAAAAAGATAGGAAAAACTTTTATATATTTAATTATATAAAAATTACTAATCAATTTAAATTTAAAACTTTATAAAATCAAGTAGCAAGATCTGAACTTACATCAATTACAACTAGATTAATACTAGAATTATAACTGTAATGCCTGGACTCTAAAATAACTGATTTTAGTTCAAAATTAAGAAAATTAAATTTGATTCTATTATTTAAATACTTCTACAAACTGATCACATAATCACTCTTAAATTTTGAAGTAAGGAATTTAGGTTGCATCATTGCTCATAATGCTTGAGATTATTACTTTATCAGTATCGGTAACAGGAGATCTTGATCCCTTCAACCCAAACTATACCATATCAGCAATCGATTTTCTTATTTAAAAGGCATTCCATCCACGATCTGGGAGTGGATTTAATATAGGAAACGTGTCAAGTGAGTATCTGAAGAATAATAAAAAAGTACAGCAGAAAAAAGCAAAAGATGCTGTGCTACTAATGCGCATAATAATATTGTTTTCTGCAAAAGGACAACTGAGAAAGTGCATGGCGAAGCCGGTTAATTGTATGGAGAACCAAGAGTTACAATAAAGCCAGACACCAAAAGCAGCCTGTGCAGGCCTTTTTGAGAAGAAGCCATGATAGACCCTACCCGCCCCTGCTGCTCTTGGCATGATTTTGAGTGGAGATCAGGAGGAAGGAGTCCTTGAAGCTTCATGAAAAGGCTGGTGGTGGGGCAGTCTCCTTCCTCAATTATGAGTCCCATTATTAGTCGCATACCTGACTAATAAAGAACAAGTATAGAGACACGAAGCTAGAAATTTAATATATAAAAGCTTGAATATTAATTTTTAAAATTTTTGAGAGCTCAGTATATCACTGATCGTTAAGTAATTTCGTTTATATATATATATATATTAAAAATAATTTTTTTAAAAACCTTGACGATACAATACATTATTAGGCCCTATGTAACTCCGTCGTTAGATAGAGAGCTGATTGAATTATAATCGCAGCCGATTGAAGTTATGATTGTATGTATCTAAACTTTTTACTTTCATATTATTTAAAAATACTCATTCATTATCATCAGTAATTATCGTTGTTATATTGTAACTAGGAATTGTAGTTGAAAATTTTATAAAAATATCTACCAACTTACTTGGGTACACACACTATTGGTCCTCCCTCAATGCTGCTTTTGATTTTGAAAAGGAACCAAATGATAATTAAGATAATGACCTAAAGCATAGAAAAGATGTACATGTAATTAAAAACATGTGCAAGTAGCTAAAACAAAGGGTCGCGTTTTAAGGTAGGAAAACAACAAACATATATGTTTACGATTGAACTGCTCCAAATCTTGCAACGCAATTAAGATCCGTACTATATTTAACAATTCGGCGGCATTGAATTTTCAAATTAAATTTAATAATTAAATGGTTGAAATAAAAACTGTGTTAAGATTCTTACCCTATCCTATCCTTAATGCGTTAATATTTTAAATATCTAATATTTAAATTATTTTGAGAAACAATTATTTTAGATAAAAGATATGAACAGAACAAAACCAGACGTGATTTAATTGTCAGATCCTGTTTGTAATTTAGTGGAGAATATCTGCAGGCCATTTCGCTTCCACGTGTCTTTTCACCCCCCATTGAGCATTACTTCGAGCTGCCACGTTGTTCTTGCTTTTTCAATTCTTCCCGTACTAAATGTAAGGTTAGGATGAATGTTATGATGACCGTACTAAATTTGATGTCGGGTATGGTATTTTTTGTCACCGGATATTATTTTAGATAATTTTTTAAAATTTTAAAATAAGTCTTAAGTTTTTTAAAAATGTAAAAAAAGTTTACTATTATATTTTTGTAATTGTAGTTTATTTAATTTAATTTTTTTAAATATCTTATTTATTTTAATAT
>JANITW010000236.1:11252400-11270377 GCA_027564335.1 Erythroxylum williamsii
AGCCTCAGGCTCAACGTTTAATGAGCCCTGTATCCACCAACAGATAAGGGACAGTTATTAATGAGCCCTACAAGGGATAGTTTAGGCATTCGGTCACAGCAAAATGATAAATGAAAAGTGAGTCTCATATGCATGTGTCGAAAATGAAAAATATGAATGTGGAATTCTGTAAATGTGTAGGTGTGAAATATTGTGAATGTGCACTATAAAATGGATGTATGCAAATTGTGTTATGTGATTGGGTGAACCATCTCACTGAGTTCGCAAAAACTCACCCAAAATTTGCAATTATTTTTCAGGACCTAGAAAAATACCCCGTTAGGTAACGTGCGTATAGCAACCGCAAGAGAGTGAGAGACGAGGTTAGAGATCAGTTCGCGTCTGTATTAGTGTCTGGCTAGAACTCAAGTTTAAAATAGTTCTAAAAAATCGGTTAAGTCAAGTTACTGTATTAGTTGATTAAGTTTAAAAAACAAAACATTTGATCCAAAGATAGCAAAAGTTCATCTTCTATCCTGCAAGGCTTTTGATACTGAAAAGTATCAAATATATGTGTGATGTGCAACACAAATCCAATACAATCACGTATATCTAATACCTCACAACATGAATGAGAAAATGTAGTGTAGCAAACTAAGACGATACCTGTATGATCTAAATTATATCATTTTTGTTTGTAGGTCTCGATTTCTCCAATTTTTTGCTAAACTATATATGCTAAACTACATTAGAGAAATCTTGTTTTCTCTTATTGAATGTTAAACAATATTAGATAAAACTTGTTTCTTCTCACCAAATGCTAAACTGTGTCAAAGAAAACCTTTATGTTCTCCAACTAAATGTTAAACTACATTAAAGAATCTTTATGGGATTAAAACTTATATCCCCCTATATCATGTCAAACTTTATGGACATCCATATAAAACTATAGGCATTTAAATGGCATAGGCTCAAGGTCAATATGTACATATGCCCAATAACCTTTAAATTCTTAAGATCGACACAAATCTTAAGACTTTTATACATATTATGACAATGTATGATAACACATATTAATGAGGATAAACAATGATCTTCTTTATTGATGAACCACCATATCATCATAATACATCAAATGTATAAATGTGCAAATGTACATGGGACAAACATATGATCCCTTAACTAACAGTGTCAAAGGACTTCAAAACACCCATACTGTATACTTGTATTCTAAACACAAGTGGGCGAAGTCCTTTAGTTAAAGGATAAATTTACATTTCCTCAGTCCTTAAATGCTCCAAATCTTAATGTCACCTTTTCTTATCAACTCCTTTATAGTCAAATAATTGACCTCTAAATGCTAAAACCCCTGCATATTCTTTGTTGTTATTAAATAACACAGCAGTAAGATTATCACAGTACAACTGAATGGGTCTAGCCATTGAATCAACCACAAACAATGTAGAAATCAAGTTTTTGAGCCAAACTGTCGATGAAGCAACCTCATAGCATGCATGATCGAGGAAATCACCTATGTCTACTTGGCACTCTTCCATGACATTGTACCATCTACAAACATAAAAATGTAACCTTGTCAATCATCTGGACACATAGCTAAAATTTGAATCTGAATCTCCTATGAGGTTTAAACTATTAATTTTTCTATATGTCAATATATAATCCTTAGTACCCTTTTAAGTATCTCAACACTCGCTTGACTGCATTTCAATGATCTATACTTAGGTTAACCAAGTATTGACTAAACAATTTAATAGTAAATGCAATGTCCCGCCTAGTACTCACCTGAGCTTACTTCAGGCTATCAACTATACCAGTTTCAAGAACATTCCTCATAGCCTCTTTGTTTACTTTATTCTTTGGACACTATGCCAAAGGTAATCTTTCACTATGAGAAATTAGTGCTACGACAGGTTTACGGTTAACCATATTAAACCTTTGTAACACTTACTCAATGTATGCATTTTGTGAGAGACTTAATAAGTGTTGAGATTTGTCAGGATAAATTTACATAACTAGGGCAAAAAATGCTTCACCAATATCCTTCATATTGAAATATCTGGCCAAAAGTTACTTAACCTCATACAATATGGTCAATTTATTCAATATGAGCAACATATCATCCACATGCAGTAACAGGCGGATAACTTTGCTCCCCCTGACTTCGTGATACAAGAATCTATTTTTACTTTATTTTCCAGGAAGTTGAAAGAAGTCACAACCTCATCAAATATAAGGTACCACTTTTGGGAGGTTTGTTGTAAACTATATATTGATCTGCTTAACATATAAACCATGTCAGTTCCATCTGGATCCTAAAATCCTTCAAGTTGTTCCATATAGACCTCTTTATAAAGGTCTTTATTCAAGAAAGCAAATTTGTCAGCTATATGATGTAACTCTATATTATCATGAGCTAAAATTGCCATAATCACTCAAAATATATCTTATAAGGATACAAGAGAAAAGGTAACATTAAAGTCAATATTTCTCTTTGAGTGAACTATTAGGTAACTAAGTGAGCCCATAAATCACTAAACTTTATCTCAAAATCCTTTAGGTCTTAAAATTTCATTTACAACTGATGAGTTTATAGTTCCTCTGCAAATCAACTAGCTCCCAGACCTTGCTATACTTCATGACTTGATCTCATCAGTCATTGCTTCCCACCATAAGTCTGCATCAGGTCCAGAAATAGCTTCTATAAAAGTAACTGGATTCAAAACATTTCTAATATCATAATCCTATTCACCTAATAGACTATATAATCAGATGAGATAGCAGGTTGTTTCACTTTGGTGGATCTAAACAATTGCGTTAGATTTTGTACCCTCAGGAACTTTTGTGTGTACAAGTATAGGTTCTTGTTCCTGTACAGGCACGATACAAAGACCTAGATCCATTGGATTTAAATGTATAAGTAGCGGATATATAATAACTGTAGTATCTACCCTACTATCATCCTAAGAGTTAAAAGGCCCACTATCATCATAGGCATTGTATTCCAGAAACTTAGCTGTTTGTGATTCCACTATTTTGATCCCTCCTTTTCCACCGTAAGATCTATAGTTTTAAAATGGTTAGGGTATATTATTAAATAGCAATGAGCGTAACGAGCATGCAATTTATCTTTATAAGGATTATACTATCTCAGTAGGGTAGCCCCAAGCACTAATGTGTGCAAGGTTGAATTTTCACACTTTTAGATAATCAGGTAGATTAGTCATATTCTATATTGAATTCATCAAGTCATTTAAGGTATGGTTATGCCTTTCGATAATATACTATTTTGCTCAGGACTACTTGGCATAGTGAACTAATCACTATTTCAACAGATTCCATATATCTGGCAATTGGACCTTTTCAAGTTCTGAAACACCATGTTTGCCACAATATTCTCCTCCACAGTCCAATATGACTCTCTTGATGAATTTTTCCAAATGGTTCGTAACCTTTAATCTTTAAGCAAGAACACATAACTATAATAAGAATAATCATCAACAAATGTTAGAATACATTTGGAATTTCATAATGCAACTGTATAAGGTCTTCTAATAAACAAGCCAGCAACACAAGTTGACCTTTCTTCCTTGTTAGCCAGCTTACCCCTATAATAGTTAGCACATGTTTCCAGATCATCATAATCTATAATTGAGAGAATGCTTTCCTTAATCAATCTTTTAAACCTAACTCTGGAAATGTGGCTTAAACTTTTATGCCATACTATGTATGACTCTTCATTTAACAGAGTTCTGCTTTTCATGACTTAGCAAGATATGAAGAAGCATATATCTAATTTGGGGTAACACATATTCTATTCAAGCCATAAGACAATAAAAGTTGTACTATTATGTTTTGCATTAAGCAACAATTATATAAAATAAGCATTAAATACAAAACTTTAACTTTCTTTGGCCAAAAAATGTGTCGTGTAAAAACTAAAATGAACTTTGCAACAAAGTTTAGTACATACATCTCCCATAGATAATACATCAACTTCTTCATTGTTATGAGCCATCAGTTCCTCCTTCCCTTTATTTGGCTTTATTCTAAATATGAAACCCTACATTGTGGAAGCAACTTAATCAAATGCTCCACTATTTCGTCACTAAGAACTTAATGCAACTATCGCAACTTAGATTCATAAATTGATAAGCTAACGAGTTACCTGATGATCTTAGTCTTTCCTTCTAGGCCTTATATTGCTGGCTTCTTTATGTCTATAGGATCTTTACCAGTATTGGATTGACCAGCATCAGTATGTAGAGAAGATTTAGTCTTTCTACCTTTGAATTTAGCAGGCTTCATCTTTTCCTTCTCTTTAGTTACTTCAAGGGCTGTAGGAGTAGTAAGCTCGAGTTTCTCCTCCTTAGCAACATAATGAGCAATCAAAGCATTGAAGTCTCATTCCTCATCTAGCGAATAATATGTCATCACAAGATTACTAAACTCTGAAGGGAGTATATTCAAAGTCTGGGCAGAAGAGGAATGTTCAACATCTTTAGTCTACTGTGAAGATGGATCATTCTTGATATGTACTCTATCACACCCCCTTCTCCGGTATACCTTAAGGAAAATAATTCTTTCGTCAAGGCACTTATCTCAACATTAAATGAGATTGTGTACCTTTGGGAGACATTACCAAGAAACTCCTTCATTGTGTCTGTGTTCGGAAGTCCACTAAGTAAATGGTCAGGTATGGATCTCTTAATGGTCATAAGACATAATTTGTTAGACTGATCCCAGGTTGCATAGGCTACTTTATGAGCTCTAGAGCTCATGGATGTAGGTGGAGATGACCTATCCTTCCGTATGACTATATCATTTTCATCTATCTCTATAGCATTCAATACATCCTCTGTACACTTCTTCGTATTGAAATCGGTTAGGGTTTTAATGATGACACTAATATTGTTGACCGAAAAGGTGACTGCAAAGTAATAATGTGTAGATTAGCACAAATGTAGGATAACAATGATACTCAAAGCCATTAAATAGCATCTTTACTGAGAATCTGGTCACACATATTATGAAACACCTTTGGGCCAAATACATAATATATGCAATTAAACCTCCACATAAAGCCGATCAGAGTACAAACCATCAACTCTTATGACAATACTACTTTTGGGCGAATAGATCACTTAAGCAACAACTTTCCTCCATCTAATGTCTTTATGCACATCTCAAAATTTTATGTAAGGCCAACATTTTTGGGCATAATAACCAAACATAAAACCAGAGGCATCCCCCAACATGCAAGCAGAACAATTCAAAATATTGACTTAAAAAGTACTTTGATGACTACACCTCATCAACACTAAAAAAAATTTACAAACACAAGAGATAAATCTTTATGTTATCCTCTCATTCTTTATAGGCTTATGATATGTGACAATATAACATCAATAAATGTGAAAAACCTGAATACACAATCTCATTATTACACACTAGTACTGAAGATATTCTCTGAAAACTTTATTTGAGACTTTTTTAAAGAAAAAATCTAATTATAGTGATTATCGTGCGTCACCGAACACTGAACTGACTACACAAGACACTATAACCTTATGTATCTCCCTTATGACGAGTTCTTTGCATAAAAATTACTCAAAAATGGCTTCAGAATGTCTTAAAATCTTTTTGGAGTAATTATCATGCGATTCTGAACATTGAACATGAGACCCAAGACACGAAGACTTGAGATATCTCCCTCATATGATGTTTGAAGCATAAAAATTAACTGAAAATAAGATTCATAGCACCTTAATTCCTTTTCTAGAGATAAATTTTAATTTATTACTAATGTAATAAATCCAAAAAATAGAAAAATTCACTTTATGAATTCCCCGGACCTGAAAACTGGCCTAAAATATGCTGGAGCACCCTTAAGGGAAATCTAACCTTTTTGTGTTTTATTTTTATTTTTTGATTTATTGCAGCATGTTAACATTAGTATGACGTCAGCATTGCGTCAGCGCACTGTAGCACTGAAGTCATCATTGACGTCAGCTGCGCATGGAGAGGAGTGGCGTGTGTGATGCACGCACCATAGAGCGATGTGCACCCACGAGCGCTTATTAATGAGAGCGTGCATCGCACATGCCAACACGTGGCTCGTTCCTATCCACCCACGTGTCGCCACGTGTCATGCACTAGACTAACTATCCTTAGGGCGGTACTGTGCTCTGTCGGGTGCATGTGGCACACAAGCTCAACGGTCTCCATCCCCTCCGACCATTTGAGCTATTTCTAGCAATTTTTAGGCTATTTTTGTGCTCCTAGGCTTGTTTTCACCCCGTTTCTCAAGGCTAAACACATGTATACTACTTTCATGCAATAAAAAGCAAGAAAAAATGAGAAACAAAACTTTATTCTCCAAAAAACTTATGGAGAAAAAATTGAAATATCTTCATTTTTAACCACTCGATCATGTTACTGCTCTGATACCACGTGTGTAACAATACCTTCATTATATATCCCAGATTGAACGTAAAAGGGTAATAAATAAAGAAATACAAAAAAAAATTGATTTTGGTTTCAGTCGAATCCAAAGCCGTCTTTACGAAAACTACTCGCTGAAATGTGTCAACATCTTTCTATAATTTTCTCAAAATATAAGCTCTCTTAACAGGTCAGAGAATCTTTATGCTTACAAATGATATAAGCAACTACAAGAGCCTTAAACTTTATATGTAGCTTCCATATCAGGTTTCCCCATCACAGGCCTAATATGGGTTCAATGTATACTGATCGGGATCCATTTTTCACCTGAACTTTGACCCATTGGTTTAGATCATTTATTAGGCTACTTTATTATCTTTATCTAAATCAAATTGCGTAATTTAACTGATAAGTTATTGAAAAATTGAAAATGCAATTAAATGTTGTCCAACTTTATGGGAAAAGTAAAAAATGTGCAACATTTTCCCTCTTGGACAATACTTAATTGCAGTATTGACTCAAGTTTAAAATAATTTTAAAAACTCGGTTAAGTCACGTTACTGTATTAGTTGACTAAGTTTAAAAGACAAAACATTTAATCCAAAGATAAAAAATGTCTATCTTCTGTCTTGCAAGGCTTTTGATATTGAAAAGTATCAAATACATGTGTCATGTGCGACACAGATCTAACACAATCACGCATAGTTAATACCTCACTAACATGAATGAGAAAATAGAATATGACAAACTAAGATGATACCTGTATGATATAAATTATATCATTTTTGTTTGTAAGTCTTGATTTCTCCAATTTTGTGCTAAATTGTATTAGAGAAATCTTGTTTAAAACAATTTTAAAAACTCAGTTAAGTCACGCTACTGTATTAGTCGACTAAGTTTAAAAAATAAAATATTTTATCCAAAGATAACAAAAGTCCATCATTTCGTCCTGCGAGACTTTCGATACCGAAAAGTATCAAATACACGTGTCATGTGCGACACCGATCCAATGTCCAGTAGTGACAACCATTTGTTCAAAACTTACAATAGATTTTCAAAATTTTGATGAATGGTTGAATGAATACTAAGTTTAGAGTTTAGCAAGTAATTACTGTGAGCCTCATGTTGTTCTCACCAAAAGTCATCATGCAAGTGTTTCTTTTGACTAGAGAAAAGAAGAATTCCCTAACTCCTTACTTTTACTGTAAATGGGTATACCTATTTTTCTCTCTTTGTTCTCTTTTGAGCATATAATTACTATTTCTAAACATATCTATAAACTTTTTAATCAATTAATGTTTTAAAGTTAGATGATATATAATTCAACTAATGTCCATAATTTGTAATATATTTTATTTTGATTAATTATTTTTAAAATATTTTAAATGAATTATAATTTATTTTTATTGCTATAATTCAACGACTCATAATTAAATAATTATTTAAAATATTTTTAAATAAATTATAATTTCTTTTATTGTGAATTGAATATTTGAATGCTAAATTTCTCCACTTTTTTATTTTCTAAAAGAGTTATAATGCCCCTTTGTTAGTGTTATTAAAATTTCCAATTTTTGTACGTAAAATTTGTTAACTCAAGGATTATGATTAATGATTTTGATGATAATGATAATATATTTCAAAATTCAAAATTGATTTATTTTCTTGTATAATTAACGGTTATAAGGAAATAAAACCATAAGAAATGTGCCTTCTTTCTTGCAGGAAGCTTCATTATGAACTTTCCTTATTAGAAATGGTTTATCTAAAAGGATCCTACTAATTATAAAGGACATATATTAGTCATATGATTAATGAATTTTTTTTAGCAAAGATGACATCGAATTTATTCAAATTTAGATCTATCTAGCTGACTAAGGATGCATGATGAAGCAACAACTAGTTGAAGAAATTGATTATGAAGGAAGAGCTAATGCAAATGTGAACAAGAACGAAGCGATACAGAACCTTGCGAAGCTATATTGTTAAAACTCATCAAAATCAGATACATTATTGAAAGTGATATCTTTCTAAAAAATTCTCTTATGCGTTAGAAAGTGAAATTTTGTTAAGAGAGATTACGTACTAAAGCTCATATCAAGCAAACCTCATTTTTATTTGAGAGTTTATAGAGACTAGTGAAAATACTACTAGTATGGAAGGTTGAAGAACCTTGAAAAATGTTAACTTATGAGCTTGGAGAGGCTCATCAAATTACTATTTGATTTTATAGTGAAACAATCAAGTTGAATACTTAAGAACTGGACATAGGCTTAGGTTGTAAGCCAAACCAATATAAATTGACTACATCCTTCTTCCTCTCTCTCTCTTTATCTTTTATATTTCTGTAATATATTGTGTGTGTTCATTTCAACAAAAGGTTCCTTCACTTTTATAATAGGTTCCTCCTATTTTCGACTTACTGATGGTTCCTGTCATTTTAATAAGTGCCTTCTTTTTTATTGTTTCAACAGGACTCATACTTTAATAGGCTCCTATCATTTAATAGGCTACTATTGTCTAGCATGTTCATATTGTTTTATTTTTTAACAGGCCCCTGCCTTTATACGAAATGACAGTAACTTGTGAATTTTTTTGTCACACACAATTCATCCCCTCTTGTGCATGCTTACTTTGTTATTTGGTATCAGAGCAAGATTTCACATTTATTGTGTTTTACATCATGTGATAAATCATGGAAAACACCTTGAGAAGTTTTAAAGGACAATCCATCTCAAAGCCTCCTTACTTCAACGGAAACAACTAGTTATACTGGAATGAGAGAATAACCATATATCTCCATTCTGTAGATATCAAAGTATGGCAAGCAATTAGAGTTGAAGCTACAATTCCCACTTCCAATAACGTAGAAGTATGGAATGATGCTGATAGGAGAAATGTACAACTGAATGTTAAAGCAAAACATCACCTGATATATGTGTTGTCTCCAGAAGAATATGAAAAGATATTTTATTGCTCTACAGCAAAAGAAATGTGGGACAAACTACAAGTCACATTTGAAGGAACAAATGAGGTAAAAAAGCATATAATAAGTCTTTTAGTGCATTAATACGAAAATATTGGCATGAAATAGGGAGAGACCACTACCAAGATTATGATGTCACTACCAAAGGAATGGAGACCTAAGGTGAAAGCTCTAGAAATGACAAAGGATCTAGACACTATTTCACTCGATTGGTTATAACGAAATTTGATGATCCGTGAAACCGAGCTTAGGCGAGATGAAGGATCCTCCTATAGAAAAGGAATGGCACTAAAAACAATTGACGAATCAAAGGGTGATGAAAGTGACATTGAGTTGCAAATAGACGGAGATAACAATTTCAACTTTATGGCTAGAAAATATGTTCTCTTCTATAAAAAGAAGCTAATGAATAAAAGAGAAGGAAACAAGAAACCTATCAAAAGGCAGCAACAACAATAGCAATATACAAAACAATCAAATCATATGTTATTACTACAAGAAGCCTGGACACACAAGACCAGAATATCCTCTTCTTTACAAGGACAAGTCAGAGAACAAAAAAAATTTAGAAAGCAAGCGATGACTACAGTCTGGTCAGATGAGGATTCTGAAAACTTTGAAGAAAACAAACCAGAAGAAGTTAGCAACGTTTGCTTTATGGTTGAATCAGGAAACAATGAGATATATTATTTTGACTTTGATATTAAAGTTGATGAGAAAAGTGCATATCATGAATTTTATTGTCAATACAAAAGGTTATTTCAAAGAAGTTAAGAAGTCTAAGAGTAATGATGCACTTTTGAAGAGTAAGATTAAATCATTGGAATTTGCGAATGAGAAGTTAATGACCAAGAACATGTCTCTAGAGGTTGACTATAAGTAAAAGGTTTCTAAAAAGGAAGTTATGGAAGAAATAGTAGCTAAGTTGGAAAATATGTTGCTAAAAAATGATTATAATAAGGTAAGACAATTAGAAGAAAAAGTCGTCGCCTTAGAACTTGAAAAAGAGAAAAATGTTGGAAAGATCTTATCTTTATACAAAAATCTGAAAAATTTCGTTGATGGAAGGAAGAATCTTGATGCATTTCTTGGTAATGGTAAATGCATTTTTGGTAAGATTGGAATAGGATACAATGAAAATAACAATATCAAGCTGTATAAAAACTTCTTTATTAAATCCAGCAGCAGCTATAGCCAAGATAGCAAGAATCTGTTAAGTGGAAAAAATTATAAACACTATCATTCATCTGTTTTGTGCAATTACTGTGGTAGACATGATCACATTAGTTATTCTTGTAACTTTCATAAAATGGAGAAATGATCTCAAATGAATATTTGGACACTGAAAGGTCAAGCTACTAACTTGAAAAGACCTAGAAAAATTGGATACCTAAAATGAGATAATGTTTTTGCAGATATGCTTCAAAACAAAGACAAGAGAAAATCAGTGGATAGTTAATAGCGGTTTTTTGGGACATGTGACATGTGAAATATCACATTTCAACTATATTAAAAGGAAAGACATGGTATCGCAGAGTGGTCGCAGAGGTCGACTCTCTTGAAGTTATTAACATCCTCTCTGACCCACACTTTGGACTAATGGGGGTTACTTTTTTGGTGACAGGTATCCAGGAGCTCTTACAGCGGCCTTGGGAGATCCACCTGTAGCATGTTGCCTGAGAGGGGAACCAGTGCAGAGATAGTTTGACGACCATTGCCGGCCTTCTTCACTTCGGCCTCCACGTCCTCCAGGAGCCACCTTTAGGTGTCCAAGAGTTGCTTTATAGCGATGCACTCTACCAGTTGTACTCTAGAGCAGTGCATTGATCTAATTTTCTTTTTTCCTTTATAATAAAAAAAAGGAAAGACGGAGGTAATGTTATCTTTGCAGATAAAAATAAGGCAAAGGTCACCAAATTTAGTAAAATTGATGATTATGACTCAACCTCTATTAATAACGTTCTTTTCGTTGATGGTTTGAAATATAACCTGTTGAGTTTGATTCAACTATGGGACAAGGGTTACAAAGTCATTTGCTATGCTTCTCATTGTGAAATTGTTGGTATTCATAATGATAATATTTTGTTTATTGGTCCTAAAAAATAGAATATATATTGTATTCAATTGAAAGATATGTCCTCAAAAAGTATTAAGTGTTTTATCTTTTTAGAAAAGGATTAGTTTATCTGGCACAGGAGATTCGGACATGCCAACATGAGCATTCTATCCAAAATGTCCAAAAATGAGTTAGTGAGAGGACTGTCGAATTTGAAATTTGAGAGAAATCAATCAAGTATGTAATGCTTGTTTAAAAGGCAAACAAGTCAGAAGCAACTTTCCTCCTAAAAATATTATGTCTATTAACCAACCACTTGAACTTGTGCATATGGATTTATTCGATCCCATTAGGACTCAGTGTTTTGGTGAAAAACATTACAGTTTTGTTCTAGTGGATGATGACTCCAAGTTTACATGAATTTATTTTTTATCAAATAAAGATGATATTTTTGAAGTGCTTGAGAAGTTTTGCAGAAAAATTCAGATAGAAAAAGCGTACTGCATCACTTCAATTTGGAGTGATCATGGAGAAGAATTTGATAACAGAAAGTTTGAAGAATTATGTGACAACAATAGTACAACTCACAACTTTTCTTGTCTAAGGACGCCTCAGTAAAATGAAGTTATAGAGAGAAAGAACATAACGTTGGTTGATATGGGCAGGACCATGCTGTGTGAAAGTAGACTACCTCATGGATACTGGGCAGACTACGACATGTTATGTACTTAACAGATGTATTATAAAACCTATTCTAAAAAAGAAACCCTATGAGTTGTGGAAAGGAAGAAAACCAAATGTTGCTTACTTTCGAGCTTTTGGTTGCAAATGCTTCGTTCTAAATAATGGAAAAAACAACCTTGGAAAATTCGATGCGAGATCAAACAAAACTATTTTCTTGGGCTACAGTACTGCTAATAAAAGATTTAGAGTATATAATAAAAGAACATAGAAAATAGAAGAATCCATACACGAGGTATTTGATGAAACACTACATTCGACAACAACAACTAATTTAGATGATGAAAAACACCCCGTGGTTCCTAAAAATACATCAAAGACTCAAACTGCACCTACAATAACTTCAAAATCACTAGATCAAGAAAGACCTTCTGAAGTCAGGGCAAAGTAAGCTCCTTCCTTTCAGCAGGAGCCTATGCAAAGAAAAACACCAAAAGAACGGAGAGGTAAAGATACACATCAATACATGATGGAAGACTGCTCTAAAAGTCTAAAAAAAATATCATCGTTTAAGAACAACTTTGTTGCTCTCATCTCATAAATAGAACCAAAGACTGTTGAAGAGGCCCTTACTAACGAAAATTGAGTGTTAACCATGGAAGACAAACTGAATCAATTTGAAAAAAACAAAGTCTGAAATCTAGTACCTCATCCTCAAAACAAGTCAATCATTAGGACTCGATGGGTTTCTCAAAACAAACTTAGCGAAAATGATAAGGTGGTAAGAAACAAAGCTAGATTTGTAGCTTAAGGTTATAATCAATAGGAAGGTATTAATTTTGATGAAACTTATACACCTGTCGCTAGATTGGAATCGATTAGAATTTTACTTGCCTTTGCATGTTATAGAAACTTTAAGTTGTTTCATATGGATACTAAAAGTGCATTCTTAAATGGTTACATTAACGAATAAATATTTGTTAAACAACTCCCAAGTTTTGAAGATGAAAACCATCCGAATTACGTGATGAAGTTAACTAAAGCTCTGTATAGTTTAAAGCAGCCTTCTTAAGCATGGTATGAGAGGTTAAGTAACTTTCTGCTTGAGAATAACTTTAAAAGAGGAAAAGTCAATAAAACCTTATTTATTAAAAGAAAGGAGTGACTTACTCATAGTGCAAATATATGTTGATGATCTATCCTTATGTGAAGAATTCTCAGTATTAATGCAGAGGGAGTTTGAAATGAGCATGATGAGAGAATTATCATTCTTTCTCGGATTACAGATAAGATAAACAAAAAAGGAATCTTCATTAGCAAAGACAAATACACAAAGGAACTCATCAAGAAATATCATATTGAGAATGTCAAACTGAAGTGTACTCCCATGTACACTAGAACTACACTTGATAAAAACGAAGAAGGCAAAGCTATAGATGAGACAAAGTATAGAGAATGATTGGATCATTACTATATTTTACAAACTCAAGACCAGACATTATTCTTAGTGTGTGTCTTTGTGCACACTTTCAATCAAATTCAAAAACAAGTCACCTTTAAGCAGTCAAAAGAATCTTTCAATATCTTCACTTGACATTGTAGGCTATTGTGATGCAGATTATGCAGGTGACAAAGTTGATCAAAAAAGAACAAATGGTCAATGCCAATTTCTTAGAGGATGTCTAATATCTTGGTCCTGTAAGCAACAAAATTGCATAGCGCTTTCGATGACTAAAGCTGAATAATAGCAGCTATCAACTATTATGCTCAAATCTTATAGATGAAGCATCAACTATAATATTTTTCTCTAAAATTTTCTCGTATTCCTATATTATGTGGTAATACGTGAGCTATAAATCTTTCTAAAAATCTTGTGCATCATTCTAGAACTAAGCATATAGAAATCAAACATCATTTTCTTAGAGACCATGTTTTAAAAGGAACCATTGATCTTTTGCATGTTAATACTGAGAATCAAGTAGCTAACATTTTCACCAAGCCACTCTCTAAAGATAGATTTTGTGTGTTAAGAAAAGAGCTTGGTATGTGCAAACTCTCGGATATTATTTCTGCATGAATATTCTCTGCTACTTGTCTTTACATTTTGTTTATCAGACTTCTTCTATTATGATTCCTTAGAAACTCTCTCTTGGTTTGGTTGGCCCCTTAGAGTTTAAAAGGCCCATTTGTTTTAGAAGGCTCCTATTGATTTAATAGAGTAAGATTAGACATGTACTAAAAATAGGGAGTCATTAATGGCATCGTTGTAGTCTTTTTCAAAATGTACACAGTCGGACAATTCTATGTATGTGTCTATCAGAAGATATGCAACTGATTACGCTCTGTACATCTACTCATTCTCTCACAAGATCAACACTCAGGAATCACTTAGTATACCTTAAGAAAACTTTTCTCGTCTTCACATCTCTGTCATTCTCATTTGTTTCGCTTATTTCCTAAACCTTACCCATCGCTCCTACAATGGCCCGAACCAAATCAAAAGGACAAAAGAAAACTCCAACTTCTACAAATAGTCATGGTGAAGCACATGTTACTAAACCCCAAGTATCAGAAATACACTAGGTTATAAATGATGGTGATTTAGATGCTCGATTGATTAGATAACCACAAACTAGAGAAAGTCTTACAAAGCAAACTGAGAAATTTTCTAAACAAAAGAAACCATTGTTGCTGAAAAGGAAGATGAAGAAGAATCCAAAAAATGAAAAGGGGAAGAACTAAAGAAAGGAAAAAACACATGTGACTGAAGAAACTATCGAGGACCCTAATGATAGAAATAAGATGTTTCATGAAAAGATGATTCATAAAGAAAATATATTAAAGAAGAGAAAAAGCAGCTGCACAAAAAGGAAAGACATCAATACCACCAAAAATGTTACAATCAACAGAATTTGAAGTTTGCTATAAAATAAAGTACAATAAAAGAAGGTTATTACTGGGAGATTCTTTCCTTCCATGATGTTTGATAACATAGGTATACCTATCTCTCCTTCCTTTGTTGCAATTGGTTGGAAAAATCTCCTGAAATTAGATGAGACAGTGTGTGATGAGCTAGTCAGGGCATTTTACACACACATGAGAAAGGAAATAATTGATGGAAAGCTAGCCATTATTTCATAGGTACGTGAAAGTGAGATTCTAATTTCTAAAAAGATTTTATGACATATACTAGACATAGCTTCTATAGGGAGAACATATTTTCCTTGTCATAAATGAGAAGTCAATGATCTAGATTTGGGAGAAATTGTTAAATCCATTTGTCTTAATGCCAAAAATACCCAAGATGAGAGACCTTGATGTAGGCAATTTGACTTACTACCACGATGCCTTGCATCGTTATCAACTACTTCTATTTTTCATAGGAGTAATTTTGTTGAAAGGTGCAGTTTGCTAGACACTTATGTAGTGTATAATTTGCTGAAAGGAAATAGAATGAATCTCCTTGCAATGATCTTAAAGTTTATGGTGGATAAAAGGAATTATAAGAATATCATTGGTTGTCTACCATATGGGATGTTATTCACCAAGACTTTCCACTATTACGGAGTACCTTTTGCAAATATAAGTTGGTATGCATTGGTTAAGTTTCACCTTTCCATTCCTTACTAGTTTGGATACAAATTGCAAAACAATGACTAGTGGAAAAGATATCTAAAAGAGAAGCAAAAATCTTAGGCTCTTCTCCAAATCAACTAAGTAAATGTTCCTCCTCAAGATGAAAATAGTGCAAATCTCTAATAACAGCTGAAAAACATTCAAGTGCAAATCTCCAATAATAGCTGAAAAACATTCAAGCCAATCAAGAACAGATGCAATAATAGATAGATAGCATGCAAAATCAGCTTCTTAACATGCAGATTTTACTGAAAAAAATCTTTGAATTTCTTCACTAACTCTATTGTTATTATTTTTTGCTTAGCTTATGCAAACTTGTAAAAGTTCCTTTTTTTTGATAATGACCAAAATACATATATATATATATGATATGATATGATATGATATGATTTCTTGATGCTGCTTTGATTATATCTACGATTGATTATGTTGTTGAACTTGTAAAAATCTGTGATATATAAATGATAGGTTCATTTCTTAAGAGACAGACTCATTCTAATTATATTTGAATACATAAAAGTCTCAGGTATCTTTTGAAATCATTATCTTTTTGAATTTTGAAAAATATATCTATTATTATTTGTCATCATAAAAAATGGAGAGATTATTAGCTTAAGGATTATGATTAACGATTTTAATAATAATTGTATAATATTTCAAATTGGATTTGTTTTCTTATATAATTAGTAGTCTTATTCTCGAAAGGAAATAAAATTATAAGAAATATGTTTTTTTTGCAGGAACTTTTATTATGAACTTACCATAATAGTTTATCTGAAAGGATCTTACTACTTATAAAGGACGTATATTAGTTACATGATAATTGAAAGATTTTTTTGCAAAGGTGATGTCGAAGTTATTCAGATTTAGATCTGGATGTCGAAGTTATTCAGATTTAGATCTATCTAGTTGACTAAGGATGCAAGATGAAACAATAGCTAGTTGAAGAAATTGATTATTAAAAAAAATTAATGCAACTGTGAACAAGAACGAAACGACACAAAAGCTTGTGAAGCTATATTATCAAAACTCATCAAAAGCAGATACATTCTTGAAAGTGATATCTTTATAAAAAATTCTCTTATATGTTAAAAAGTGAAATTCTATTAAGAAAGATTATTGAAGCTCATATCGATCAAACCTTATTTTTATTTGAGAGCTTGTAGAGTTTAATGAAGTACTACTAAAATGGAAGGTAGAAGAATCTTGAAAAATATTAACTTGTGAGTTTAGAGAGGCTCATCAAAATACTATTTGATTTTATAGTGAAACATTCAAGTTGAATATTTAGGGACTGGAAGTAGGCTTGAGTTGTATGCCTAACTAGTATAAATCGACTGTGTCTTTCTTCTTTCTCTCCCTTTCTTTATTTTTTATATTTCCGTATTATATTATATGTGTTCATTTTAGTAAGAGGCTCTTTCACTTTTATAATAGATTCTTTCTGTTTTCGACTTGTCGATAGTTCCTTTCATTTAACAGGCATCTTCTTTTTTTTGTTTTAATATGACTTATAGTTTAACATGTTCCTCTCATTTAAAATGTTATTATTGTCTCATATGCTCTATTATTTTATGTTTTAACAGGTCCTTACTTTTATAAGAATTAAAAGTAACGTGCCAATTTTTTTTCTCACATTCAATTCACCCCTTCCTACGCAACTTTATGGTAGGCCGGCCAAGATGCAATCAAGTTTTCATTGCCTTGGTAACGGAGTCGTGTGGATCCAGCGAGGACTCGGGAATCGAGAATGGAAGGGAAATGGCCAAATTTATCTGAATGAATGGGCTGTTTTTGTGTTGATTAATTCCCAGCTTTCTTAGTTCTTACCTACTTGGTGAACGTGGGATGTATGAAGTGATTGCTATGGTCCATTCACGTAGCTGATCCCAATTTCTTCTTCTAGTAGCTCTAGGGTCCTATGTTATCTTTGCAAATCCCTAGCTGTACTTATTATGGAGGGTAAAGTGGCAACAATCAAACTAGACTAAGAGTTCGTTTGGTTGAGCTTTTATCAGTAGAGCTTTTATCAGTAGAGCTTTTGTTATTAGATCTTTTTTTAGAAGAGCTTTTTTTAAAAGCTAATTGACTGTTTGGCTGTCAATTAAAAAAATAACTTTTTTAAAAGAGCTTCATACAATAGACTGTTTGGCAACATAAAAATAAAAAGCACTTTT
>JANITW010000236.1:11274484-11287061 GCA_027564335.1 Erythroxylum williamsii
TTGTTCTCTTGAACTCATTCTATATATGAAAACCATTAGGTTCTTAAATATGTTGGCAATGATTATAAAATCTAACTTTAATTCATAATTAAAATTAGATAAATTAAAAATGTTTTTAATTTATCTTTAATTCTCCAATTAAAAAATTTATAATCATAGATCAAGATTGACATCTAATAATGTATCATACTACCCAAATATTTATGAATGTCAAATAGGTTTTGACTAACCTTTTTGTGCATAATTTTTTCGTATAATTAAATCATTTCATTATACAATGTTTCAATTAAATATAGAGTTTGAAATTAATACCTACTTTATTTTGAATCTGATCATATTAGTTCTCCATAATTACCTATCAATTCAATTACTGACATTTGTAAACTATTTACAAAACATCACTTCACCTTGGTCAAAGATTTTTTGAATTAATATTAGTCAAGAACAACAAAACATTCTCCCTAATTACTTTAGGGTGATGAATCATATCTTGATCATTCAACAATCTCCATATAGTTTATATTACATCTAATGACTACTGATTAAATGACCTATGATTAAATAAATCATAAATAGTATCAAAACATAACAATCCATATATAAAATAACTTTGATAACCTCAAGTCAAATGATCACGTATATAATCATCACAATGAAAATTCCATAGATATACAGGTAATGTTCCAAATAGATTTTTCATATCAGGTCTGTTCAGTGAACTTGTTCTTTAGCAAGCACCCACATGTTTGTTAAAGTATATCTATACTTTAGTCTATTAGATTGACTACTTTCTTTATAAGAAAAAATAAAACATATGCTAATCTTTTTATGTTCGATTAATGTCCAATCTTAATAGAATAGTGACTAGAAACATTTAGGAATAATACATAAATGCATTATGAATTTCATAATTATAATCTCATTATAATTTCATTTGCAATGTACAATTATCCCATAAATTTTATTATATACATCTAAATATATACAAGATAAAAAATGTCTTTAAATAATTTGTTACTAAACTATAGCCAAAATGATTAGCTATAGGGTATAAATCAACACAAGTAATCCTAAGTTGTTATCTTCTTGTGTCTGATCACTATTGAACGGTGAAAGTAATTTGCATTCATGAAACTGTGATCTCTGTGAGGATCAGGAAGTCAAAACTTGCTAGGAAATGAAAAGGGTCCCAATTAATGGGCAGAATGTGGCATGAACATGGCTTTTATTCTGGGGTTCTGAATATGGAAGCTAGTAGAACAGCAAGGAATCTTCAGTTTGATAATTGGCCTCTTTTAATTTGCTTTAGAAAGAACTGCATTTGCTTCTCAATTTCCTTTCGCACTAAACAATGATCTGATCCTAGCCTGACGTCCCGAGAAATGTTGGGTTCATATTTCAGATTGGGGAAGTCAGGCCTGCCATTTAAAGAGAATTTCACCTGGTGATCAGAGACAACAGGTTTTGGTTTCTGGACTTGACTAGTGGCAGGTTCAAGCCGCTATCAAGTGCCAACTCTTCTCGACTTTATGTACACTCTGGAGCCCAGTAGCAAAATCTCAAAGTAACTTCTGCTTAGTCTAAACTAAGATACTCCCAAAAGCTCTGGGTCTGACACAACGCATTGTGGATTTAACAAGTGTTTAGGTTATGTGGTAAATCATGCAATGCGATATGCTAGTGGTGGGCTTGACACAAGACTTTAGTTGGGGCTTAGCATTTGTTGGCAGGTTGCTGGTCGTGCACAAGGTCGCACAGTACCCATATTAACAAATAATTATAAAATAATAAAAAGAGTAAGAAAGAGAGAAAATTAATTTATAGTGATTAAAATTTAGCTTATATCCATCTCAAGTTTAACTTAAGAATTTACTATTTTCTTTTGCCAGTGGACGAAGAAAAAACCCTTTTTTGTCATTGATGAAGAAGAACCCTTATAAATCATGTTCATGTTTAAGAGGAATCCATCCAATGTATATCCTAAGTATTTACATTTTTTACTTGATACACTAACACAACCATATACAACTCAACAACTCAATTTCTTGCTTAAACAAATGAACTGTATCTCAATATGATTTATATAATGCATACATATACTCAAATACATTCTCTAATCTTTTAAGGCTCTTAAAACTCTCTATTATGTCCAAGATACCTCCCATAACTTATATATAGCCTATTTATACTTAAAATAGCTTAAAATAGTTGTTAGAAATAAAATAATATACTAAAAAATCTAATATTGATCTACCATTGACCTAGATTGGATGATTAATGTACTTGAAAATAAATTTCTCAAAAATTTCAAGTTATTTCAAAGATAAACATACACAAAAGTTTCCTAATTTTTTTAAAGATTAAAATAAAATTTCTTTTGATTATGAAAAATATATGCATTATGACATATATGCAAAGAATTATGCAATGATTAACTCCCTAAATCATTAAAATGACTAAGATAAGATTATAAGAAAGATTTTTGATAATTTTTTATATTTTGATATGACTCCTTATTCTTTGTTCTTTACTTGAATGCCCTTAATGCTCTCATAAGTGGCACGTCTGCTCCACTTCTCATTTCCTTTATCCCTTGATTGTTCAATTGATTCAATTAACTCATTTGCTTATTGTACCTTTCTATTAAATTTGAACATTTACATATTATCTTATTAACATTATCAAAGATAAAAATATGAATAATGGCATATTTTGTTATCATTAAAACTATGGGTTAAAACCTTATTAGGCCAACGATCTCTCTTTTTTATGATGACAAAATATTTAATAATATAGGAGAAAATAAATGACATTGAGTAAGTTTTTCTTATGTTAAAGTAATATGTAATGCATACTTCTCCTTAATTCATACATCATAGAATGATAAAGTTTTAATATCATGATTATCTCTCTTTTTTAATACTAAAAAAGGTATATAATATATAAATATATAAGCTTCAAAAGAGGCAAAAACAACTTTCCTTTCTACTTTTAAAAAAATCTATTATATGGGCAAAGAGCACATGTAAAGCATTTATAAAACAGAGCAATTCTTATAATTCTTATATACCAATTTCAAGGATCAATTTATCTTTCTCTTTCTGTGTACTTAGCATTAATGTTTTCTCCTTTAAATATGTATGTCAAGTCAATATACTCAAATGTTATCAATATGAAAGCAAGTGTATACCTTCTTTTATATACCACCAATGTTTACCTCTTTTGTTTTTATTTTCTCATTTGGTTTAATAATTAGTCTTTTAAGTCTAACGTTGGGCCCGGATCCCGTTTCCTATCCCGAGGCAACCGCTCGGGGGTCGTTGAGCAAGGCTTGCATGGGGAAGAGTCGAAAACATCCAAAGTTAAGACTCAGCAGCGGAAAAAATGGCAGTTCGTCGCGGCGACAAAATGCTCGCCGTGGCGAGCGCCTCGCAGACATGGATCACCGCGGCCAAAGCGTGGCTTTGTCGTGGCGAACTCTCGGGGACACGCCGTGGCAAACGACTAGCATCATGCCGCGACGAACTCCCAAGGGATGCATGGTGGCGAATGACTGGCTCGCCGCGGCGAGCTCCCAATTTTCGAAACCCGTTCTCAACATTTGCACATACATTCTATCACATACACATTCAATCTAACTAAAAGTTAAACACACCCATAAACAAAAGAACTTCAATTCTTCATATCATTACAATCCAAAGAGATTGAACAAAATTTACTAACATATCACAATACATATCCAAACTTAAAATCAAAATACATGAGGATGCTCAATGTTGATATGCTTAATAAGCTATCCAAAATAGTCACTAACTTAATGCAAAGATCTCTAACTATTACGGAGTTCTCGGTGCCTTGCAAGGATCAACTGTCGTCTTGAGTCGCACCTGAGGAGGGAACAAATAATGGGTTGAGCTACACAACTCAGTGGCTAATATAGTTATAGCCATCGGTAACTAGCACAAATTCAAGCATATGTATGTATATATATATATATACATGCAGCAACTCTAGCACTCACACGATATTCAAGCAATTTACACATCCATCACATTTAATTCAATTCACGAAACATGTCACAACATATAACACTTAGTATGCTTCATAATGAACAGTTTAATTATGCAATGCACATCACACGGCTCGAGGGTTCCATGGAAATAAAAGAGAGAAACCGAAGTTACACCCTGAACAGAATGAGTCCATTTCGGAGCTCATATGCCACAAGCGGGCAGCCGGAAGAAGGTTCTTGTCAACGTGCACATGACGAACTGAATGGTTCTACTCTCGCCCAAACAAAAGCACATAATCATGCTCAGAATCATTTTATCAGATGATATGTTTTCATGCTTTTCATTTATACAGAATGCCATGACCGAAGTCTAGGCATAACATGATCAAAGTCAAAATTTACTTATCTCAATTCTCATGTTTCTTTCAAGGTATACTAACTCTTTAAAAACTTATAACAATTCATTCTCAATCAATTAACCACATATTCAATCAAAATGTCATGCATCTCACAATGCATAACATATAATATATATTCACACATAGACAAGAATTTACCTAATCACACAATAACTATAAATACATTACCCACCTAATTTCGCTTGAAATCTAAGCTCAAGATTGCCTTTCTTCTCGCTCTTGGGTAAGGTCTGCTTGGTTTCTTATAACAAACCAAGTTCTCATTCAAACAACATTCAAAGAAAATTTATAAAGCTTTGAAAATCAAAAGTGCTAGAATTGACCCATAACCCTTTCAAAACTAAACTTTCGGGTCAACTTTTCCATGATCGTTATAATCAGTTAAATGAAGACATTTGGTAACACTTCCTTATATCAAAATGTTCTTTATTGTCTTAAGTTTCTAACGACACCAAAATCATTCCATTTGGTTCAGAAACATGGAAGTTATACCCCAATCATATTGGGACTAACCTTATGCTGAAACTAGAATCTATACTCAACTTCCATCCAAAATTTGAGATCTTTATAGACTGATTCAAAACTTCTTTTCTTCATAAAACTTGTATTCCTATATCTCTAGTTTACAACAAATTAAAAATCACCTCATTTAGACATCTACAGCAAAAGTTATGCCCAAAATACCTAAGGATGTCTGTGCAGAAAAATGACCTCTCGCCGCGGCAAGAAAACTGGAGCGCGCTGCGGCGTACACAAGAGCAGGCCGCGACGTGTGAGGCCGAAATCCTCCCGAAAACCTATTTTTCCACATTCTTCAACTCTAAATTTCCCATCTTTCAAATATAACTCATCTTAACCTTAAATTATCATTCCTACTTCATTTCTAAACTCATTCCAACCCAAAATCAATCACAAACACAATAAAAATCAAAAACCTAGAAGATCAGAACACTTTCGTACACCATTCACTAACAACTCCTTACACATATTCAACCCCATTTTTCACTCCTAATTATCACTAAACAAGATTCATTCATTCAATAAATGCTTTTACTTACTTGGGGAAGCTTTAAATCCTTCAAATTCTCCAAACCTAGCTTGGCTCTCCTTCTCTTCTTCTTTTCTCCTCACCCACGACACTCTCTTCTCTTTCTAACAAGCCAAATATTTCTCCTTCTCATTTACCCACTCACAGCTTGTCAAATGGCCCTTATGCCCTTCCAATTATGCCTTAACACTTAAGGGTTTAGGTGCTCTACCAAAATTACCCCTCATGCATTCTTACTACATTACAATTAAATTCCATCAATTCAAACAATAATTCCTTCTAACATTAACATGCTAATAACTACAAAATAATAGATCTAACAAGACCTCAAAATAAAATTAAATCATGCTTAAATAAAAAATTTTCGGGGTCCAACATCTAACCTCATTACTTGGCTCACGTAAGGGATTTTTTCAAAATATGTTGATGAAAATACCATTGTTGTTTTTTATTTGATATTATTAGAAGTAATATCAATTATTGATATTTATTTGATGACAATTAATATTTACCTATAAGGTAAAGGAATCAATATTATTAGTCCCTAATGACACCTAAGTGTCAGGGGGTGTGTGGATGAGATGAATTGGATATTTATAAAATTCAACAATCATTCTAACTAATGTATTCAATTGACAACAATCAATATAAATAGGTAAGAGAAAATTTCTTAATATAAATTAATCAAACATTTGAAAAATAATTGAAAGAGGATAAAGAGGAGAGAATGCAAACCGATTTATAGTAGTTTGACAAATAATCCTTGCATATCTCCACTCCTAAGACTTTTTAAAATTTCATTATAATTCTTCTTTTAAAGAGAAGAATAATTTTTGTATAATCTTTATTGATAAAGAGGAACCCTTCTTATAATATTCTTCTAAGGTAAAGTGGAACCTTAATCCAATTTATATCACCCCGTGTATAATATTCAACATCCCAACGAAGTTTTACAACTAAAAAATATCTCATTTATTCACTTGATAGTTCAAAATGGCTCACTCATATAAATATGACATAATAATGCTCAAATAATTAAAAAACTCTTTGAAATGTGTGTATGTATAATATCCAAAACCTTTTTGATACTAAAATCTATGAGAAAACAACTACTTATAGTATTTTAGGACCTAATATAACTGTTGGAGCCAATAACTAGCTATTACAACGACTATATGCAATGTACTAGTTAAACAGCATATGTACTTGCAACAACAAATTCACCAGTCGTTGGATTGTTGGACACTAGTTGACTAGTACATATATTGGTTAATTGATATGACATATTGCTCAATTAATACATTAACCAACATTGATAACAAAATTACGTTATATTAGGTTTAACAACTTTAACCTATATAGGTTGACCACTAACCTATATAGGTTAACTAATTACCCTAAAAATATGATTTTAACATTTTCAAATACTCATAACTACTTCTTATAGTCTAAATATGATTAAAACACTTCCCAAAATGTTCCTGAGATTATTTACAAGATTAAGAGGCTTTTGTTTTAAAATCAAAAGCTTCAGTGGCTCTTAGTGAATCTAAAGACTCATATAATAAAATTAAATTAAATGTTTATACATGGTGTGTCTTTTAGATAATCAAATTAACAAAGTAAGATTACAAATAATAGTACAAAATGTAAATGAACTTGATGAGCCTTAATGTTTTTTTTTGTTTTGATCTTTATTTTATCGGTTGTAAACTTTAACTCCATACACTATGTTCTTAAGTTTATGACTTCATTTTATTCTAATATTTCTTTTCATTAAAATAATAAACATATTAGTAGTAAATATTTTTTTATCATCAACATTTTAATTGGAACCTCTTTTGGTTCAATAAATATTTTATAGGTACCCATATAAAGTTGGGTTCTTGAAGATTAGTGCTTAAACCTTTTTCAACCTATTTACTATTGGGTTTACTTAACGAACATAGTTTCAAAACAAATTTTCTATAGATACGTCCATAATCACCACAAAAGTGACATCTTACATAAGATGATATAAATGTTTATCAATTATGTGAGTTTGACCTATAAAAATGTACATATGTATATATATATATAGATTAGAGAGAGAGAGGGAGAGAGATATGAATCACGCGAGTGAGATGGTGCTCTTTTTTATATATATGGAGAATTAGAAGGTCTTACACATGATGGGAATGGTAGTATATAACCTTTATACTTATAATGGGAGATATAATCATTGTAAGCTTGTTTTATGACATTTTGATGAAAAAAGGCTTATATGACAAAGAAGGTTCTTACATATTCTTTTGGGATGACCTTGCATATAAATTATACCAATTTTTTTGCCTTGAATACTATCCCCTCTAGGTCTAAAAATGCGGTTTATACATGAATGCATGATTTTTTTTTTTGCTTTGTATTTAGAAGATGACGGATAAGTGTGAGATCTTTGTACAAATTTAAAAGATACAATATTCTCATATGATGCTTTATCCATATGATAATCATGTAAATGATTTCCTCTCACAAAGATTATTTTGGCACTGAATGATGAATTGAAACTAATTCCATTCCTATCGTTAGAACTCTTTTGGGGTTCAAGTATGTTATTCAATTTTTCACTTCCTTAAGTGAAATTAGATAATAATTCTTTAAGGATATTAATATCCTTCTTCAATGAATTATTCTTATATGATAAATCATCCCCTTTATTTCTGGCGACAAGACACTCTTAGCCTCTATCATGTCATGTATATAACATTTTAATTTTTCATTTTCAATCATGCATACATTTAAAATTTTTTGAACATATATATATTTGGAAGATTTTCCCTCATTTTTATATTCATGGCCTCTAAATATTTAACTAACTTATCATATGAAAGATTAACATCACAATTCTCTTGATAGGGTACATCATCATTCTTGTAACACCCCACACCCGATAATGGAATTGGCATATCAAGTGTTACCATATTCTTAAATATCTAATACTTCGAGCTATAACATTTTCTACTTAAAACCTCATTATTCTAGCAAATACTATTCACTTTATAAAAATTTTGATAGAGTTTCCTCTATATTAACTTAAAACTCCTGAAAAAACTTAAATACACTTCTCATGCAAGCTACCCAACTATTCATCTCCATGCCAAACTCCTTGAAAAAATAATTTACCCATCCTCTAATACATTTCAACTCATCTAAACCAAATTTCATACATAACTTTCATGTATAATTCACAATAAAATTATGTAATCCTTCACTTCTTAATGTGTACATGTCATAATCAAAAACAAAAATAACATTTTGTAGTACATCTAGCTCCAAGTTTTTCGAGATCCTCTATGTGACTCTTGTTTTGTAATAGATCCACTACAACTTTCTTCTAATTCTCTTCAAAATCACACGTGGAAAGAAAATCCAACCGCTAAGCAGGCTTAGTGGTGTTCAAGCAATTCTATTTCTCATTTAATTTAATTCATTCAACCATTACATGCATAATATATAATATTTTCAGATATAAATATCTTCATTTATTTCTAAGCATAAATAGGCATTCAAAATCAAGTTATGAAATATAAACATGTATTTATTTTAATAATTCATGTCTAATTACACATTGATGAATAAATTGTACAATCCAATTTACAATCGATTACTATTTTCACTTGAAGTTCTTTAAACAGTAGTCATACATATATATATATTGTAATTGCCTCAAAGTAAAATCCAATGGAATTGTATCACCGAGCCCAATGAGTGGGATTTTAAAATACAGGACTGGAACCATACAGTCTTTTTTAAAAAAAATATTTACAAATCAAGACTGTGCTCTCAGAGCCATGCAGCTCATAATACAAATCAAATATCTTATACCATAACCGCGCTCTCAAAACCATACAGTTCGATAACATATATCATGATGCAATACTGCTAACTCCCTAATTGACATGTCAACCTTATCATATTCCTCCAATTCATATCTATTTCACTAGGGGAAAATTTAATTTCATTCCATTGATATTTAATGATAAATACTCATAATAACTAATTCAAGCTATTCCATATTCGGCCAAAGTAAATATCACTCTGTAATGTCTTTTTTTTCATTATTGGCTTTAATTTAGTCCATATAACATTCAAGATATATTCATCTTACCAATTATTCAAAAAAATATGTATATCAAATTTCCAAATTCAACATATCTATGCCAATCAGGAAAAATACAAATTATAAGTCCAAAATCCAAATTAACCATATATACTACTTCATTTACAATCCAATTAAATATTCTTAACAACAATTTCATAAATCCCCAATTTTATATCAAGAACCCTAAATTACCTAATACACAATTTTTAGGAAAAATAGAATTGCAAGAACACATACCAAATTAATGTCCAAATCTTTAAATTAAGCTTCCATAAACTTCAATTTCACTATGAATTCCTTACTCCTTCTCTTTCTCTTTCTCTTTCTGTCTCTCCTTCAATTCATCTTCTTTATCTTCATAATATTGCACAACAAATTCAATTTCATACATTTTATTCATTAATGCATGCAATTATACCAAAATCATGTATTAAAAACAACAAAAACCCCATTAACTTACCTTATAAATTTTTGGGTACTATTCATCAAGAATACCCATATACTTTTCTTCATCTTTTCTTAAGTTTTGTTGATATGGTGAGTTTAGGGACCTAGGTTCATGATTTAGTATTTAATAGGTTATTTGAGGGTTAAAAATAATGAAAGTTGGCTTGAAAAAAAATGGAGGAAACTTGTTCTCGCCTATCTTTGATGAAGAAGAGAATGTTAGGTGTTAAAATAGTACTCTAAAGGCAATCACCTTTAACCCTTATTGTATAAATGATTTTATGAATAGTAAAGACATTTTTCATTATTTCGATGTTTATACATTTAAGGATTTGATGTTGATCTTAAATTGATTTAGTGAAGTCCTTAATACAAAACATAGCATTGAGGAAATCATGATGAAATAATGATAATGAGATTCATATCATGTGTAATTATATTAGTATATAAACTTTCCCTAGGCATAAGATTAATGAGATGGGGTATCATTAATCCAGATAAACTAGTATATGTTACACTCCTTGATTGGATCGAGCAGTAGATCTTATAAACTGTAGACATGAGTCGTTTAAAGTTAACATGTGAATGCTTACTAAGGGTAGTAAGTACATTGGATTTACCTACTATGAGACAACCATATGGATGTTATATTTCAATGTCAATGATAGTCTCATCATAGCAATGGTGCAAGTATCCTTTGATTTGAGGTGCTCAAGGATATCTTGGATACTGATCCTGTGTTTTGACCCCATTCATCGATGCCATTCAGGAGTTACTTATAGGGTGGTGATTGGGTATAGCTTAAGGTATTCAGAGTTAATTGACTAGTCAATAAAGGATTCACCACTCCTAAGATGATACCCACTACCTCTTGTTGAGGTTATTACTTGGGAGTCTCTAGCTAGAGCAGATATGTGTCATGAAGAGAGTCTTCAATGATACATAGAATAATGAGATCATCAGGACAAGATCTAATATCACTTAGACTACATATGATGTAGTCAATCTAGTAGGAGTTGACACTTTGACTATACTCTAAACCAAGTGGTTTATTGCTGGTGAAAGGATGAATTGCATGGCAACATTGTGTATGAAAGGGTTCGTAGTCAAACTATTGACTTTCTAGTCAATTGGGAGTCATGACGTATTGCTGGATACTGCTCTTGAATTATTTGAATTAAGTGTTAATTCAAGTGGCCAACATAATCATGAACCTAATGGGTCACACACATAGGAGATCCAAAGGATGAGTAAAATGGTCTTATATGGTGATTCAAGATATGAGAGAGTGTTTCGGGATTGTATCATGATGTGATCGTGGTAAAAAGTGTTGCACATAATGGATTAGAAACAAGTGTTGTTGGCTGCCAATTTGGTCATTAACTTTCCAAAACTTCCATTAATGCATGCTATTCATGGTTATTAACTTCCCAAAACTTCCGTTAATGCATGTTATTCATGTAACTTCCCATAACTTCCATTAATGTATGCTATTCATGGTCATTAACTTCCCATAACTTCATTAATACATGCTATTCATGACCATTAGCTTCCCATAACTATCAATTAGTGATGGGGGTTATGGAAGGCCAAATGGTGCAAAAAATAGAGATGATTTTCTTGCATCTTGTGTAAGACAGAAGTGAGATAGAAAGGTTCTTTTCTTACACACACATTCTTTTTATCTCTAACTCTCACAAGAGTTCTTGTCTTTGCTAGCACAAAGAAAGAATTCTAACCATCTCCTAGTGAGGTTTTATCCATCTATCTTCATGTGGACTTTCATTAGAGACAGTATATGTTGATCGTTGTGGTTTATGACAACCTAACGTGAAGAAGATTAAAAAACGAAGGAGATCATTAGAAAGGTATGTAAATATATTACACTTCATGTTTTTTTAGTTTTCTATATCTATATGCATGAGTAGATCTAATTTTTAAGGTTTTGTTTTATTTTTCACTATATATATTTGACATATATTATGTATGAGATGCATGATCGAAACTTAATAGTCGTATCCGAGTCATCTTGTGCCTTGTTAGATGTAGAATACATGACATGTGAAAACTTTTTTCATTGTTATGACAACTTAGGGTCTTGTAATGTTTTCTTCGAAGTTAATTATAGAAAAATGTTTTTCATGATTTTATTTCACCAATCTGTTTATAAGATGTAATGAACAATTCATTGTGATTTAAAATAATTTTAATATGATTAAAATATTTAATTTCAAATTTAGAAGAACATGCATGAAATATGTCTTTATGTTGGGCATATGATGTCTATTAGATAAACTGATGAGGTTACACATGATTTTCATGGAATTTGATTCTGGAAAATTTATGTGAACATATTTGGGATGCGTCCATGCCTTTGTATTTTTTTAGAATTGTTAAAAATGTTTTAATTCACTTTATAAAGATCTCAAATTGTGGATGGAAGTTGAGTATAGATTCTTGTTTCAACATAAGGATAGTCCCAATATGTTTGGAGTATAACTTTCAGATTT
>JANITW010000236.1:11302039-11317272 GCA_027564335.1 Erythroxylum williamsii
CACTGAGGTGTTACTGCCTGACCTCCCAGTCATAGTGGACTGAGCTCCCACAGTAGAGGGACAGTCCCTGATCTGATGCTCCATGGAGCTGTACCTGAGGCAGGCTCCAGACAATCTCCATCACTCCCCACTATATCTCCTCTCACAATGCTCACATACTGGAGGAATCAGGCCTGAACCTCTGCCACTGCCACTGCCACTACCAGTCTGAACAAATCTCCCTCTCTGCCCATATCTAAACTGTTTAGCTCTTCCAGATGACCTGACAGTCCTACTCTGGCGCTTACTAAAGCCTCGACTAGAACTGCCCTGACTGTCACTCAATCTCTTGCCCCTGGGCCCTAGACCAATTTCAGCCTGGGTCTGTCTCAGCAGCTGCTCAACTCGTACTGCTGCAGCCCTCAACTCAACAAATATGCCCATATCGGATCTAGCCAATCTAGTGCGAATCTTCAAGTTGAGGCCATTCTCGAACCTCTGGCACCTATCAGTCTCTGTAGAAATCAGGGCAGTAGCATATCACATAAGCTCATTGAACCTCACCTCATACTCTGCTACAATCATCCTACCCTGCCTCAACTCTAAAAACTCCTGCATCTTCATCTCCATATAGACTTTGGGCATGTAATTATCTCTGAAAGCCCTCAAGAAATCCTCCCATGTCGGAATACAGGGCTTGGTGGTGCTGCCCAGGATAGTCTTCCACCACTGATATGCTGGGCCCTGAAGGAGAGAGACTGCATAGTCAAATCTCTCGTCCGAGTCACAATCCATCTGATCGAGGACCCTCTCAGTCCTCTCCAGCCATCCCTCAGCCTCTGCGGGGTCTGTGCTGCCATAGAAGTCAACAGCTCCCTGCTTGCGCAGTCTGTCATACCTCCTTTCCCGTCTCACGGGAACTCTAGAAGGCAACTCCTCAGAATGAGGTACCGGTGACTCCCTACTAGCTCCGACTGATCCTTGGTCAACTGGTTGATCAACCTGATTCTTAAGAACGGATGACCTATAATAAAACAAAGATTCTGATCAATTTTTACTTTTCTCACTGTAATTCAAGCCTAAATATGCACTATGCCCAACAGATGCCAAACTATGCTCTGATACCACCTAAATGTAGCGCCTCCTTACCGTAGGGTATACACCGGAACACCCGTGGGTCATTCTTCTCATTCCTCTCTATATCGAGAGGCCAAATGAATGAACAAATCAAAATATGCAATGTTACCTACTAGCACGTCCCAATTTACCAATATACCCTTCCCATCGGTGATGGAATGTTACAATAAACTTTCTACTCAATCTATTAAATGTGCATTTATGGGATACAGTCTAGCCATAAAAGGTTTTGTTTGCTATGATCCTAGTTCCAAGAAACTCCTAGTTTCTCACAATGTTTTTTCTTTGAAAATCAATTTATCTTCCCAACTTATGTTCCGTCATCACCTAAAGTTGTTTTTCTTCTTGGTTTTGATGACTTGTCTTCCTTTATTGAACAGTTCAACCTTGGATTTATGTAAAATCGATGTCCTTTTCCACCTCCCCTTCTTGATCTAGAACTATCATCTGATCCAGCTCCACCTATTGTGAGACGATCAACTAGAACTTATCGACCTCTAACTAGGTATGACTCTTATCATACATCATTTACTACTATTTTTCCCTCTATTTTGGTTCCATCTTCTTACTCACAGGTAGCTAAGCATGAATGTTGGAAAACTGCAATAAAAGAGGATCTTCAAGCTCTTCAAGGCAATCTGACTTGGGAAATTATCCTTTGTCCACCTAAAGTCAAACTTATTGAATGTAAATGGGTTTACTTAGTGAAACTTCACTCTGATGGGACCCTAGAATGCTATAAGGCAAGGTTGGTTACTCTTGGTAATCACCTAGAATATGGGATTAATAATGAGGAGACATTTGATCCTAATCCGAAAATGACTAAAATGCGTACTATTCCTGCAATTGTTGCTTCTTAGGGCTAGAAACTTCAACAGATGGATGTTAAAAATACTTTCCTCCATGGTGGACCTCAAAGATGACATATATATGATGCCTCCTCCCAGTTTGCTTTCCTCTTTTACTTTGGAAGTTTGTAAGCTGAAACATTCATTGTATGGCTTAAAAAAAGCTCCCTGAGCTTGGTCTGAGAAGTTCTGCTCTACCTTGTTTCAATCTCAATTTATACAAATTCAATATGACTCTTCCTTGTTTCTTCATAAAACCTCCATGGGAATTGTCCTTCTTTTAGCCTATGTTGGTGATATTGTTATAATTGGAACAAACACTTTATTGATCAGTCAACTTCAACAGCATCTTCAAGATTCTTTTTATATGAAGGATCTTAGACACCTTACCTATTTCTTGGGATTGGAAGTTCATATTGACTCTTTCGGAATATTTTTGCACTAGTGTAAATACACTCAAGATTTGGTTACTTTAGCTGGTCTTCAGGACTCTTTGGCTATTGATACTCCTCTAGAAGTGAATGTTAAGTATCATATTGAAGAGGGAGAGCTACTTTCTGATACTTTATTGTATTGATGATTAGTGGCAGCTTGAACTACCTAACTATACTTTCTGATACTTTATTGTATTGATGATTAGTGGCAGCTTGAACTACCTAACTATCACTAGGCCTGACATCTCTTTTGCGAAACAAGTTAGTCAGTTTCTACACTCTCCAAGACATCTATACTTAACTGTTATATGTCACATCATTCGCTATCTGAAAGGTACTTCTTCTCATGGTTTATTCTTTCCTGCTAGATCTCCTATGAAACTGGTCGCCTTTAGGGATGCTGATTAGGCTACTTGTCCTAATACCTGTCGCTCTGACCGATTGGTGCATACTTCTTGGAAATTGTTTGATATCATGGAAGAGTAAGAAACAAGATGGTGTATCTAAATCTTCCACGAAGTCTGAATATCACACCATGTCTGTTGCACGTTATGAGATTACTTGTCTTCGAGGATTGTTGATTGAGCTTGGGTTTCCTCCACATGATTCCTCTCCTCTCCATGTTGATAACACTAGTGCCATTCAAATTGCTACTAATCCAGTTTACCATGAGTGTATCAAGCATATTAAAGTGGATTGTCATTATATTTGGGAAGTTGTGAATACTTGTATTGTTTCTCTTCATTTTTCCACTACCTTACAGATAGTTGATATGTTTACAAAAGTTGTCTCTTGACAATGTTAACAAATTGATGCTTCTTGACTGACTGGCATCAATTTGAGGGGCGATGTTACCATATATAGATAACATTTATTTTGTTATAACTGTTGTATATTTGCTTATATTGTACAGCTATGATTAGAGGTAAATCAGCCTGTAATAGTGTCTATAATCATTCTTTAGATTGCAGTTATAATTATAATCAAGTTGTATATTCATCAATTTATTTGAATATAAGTCAAGACAATATCATAAGGTATTCAACCAAAATCTCTCTCTTTTTCTATCAAGTTTATCAAAAGGAGCGAGTCCGTACTAGCGAAATAAGAAAGTTTGTTTTTTTTGGACTTTGTTGTTTAGTTTTCACGTACTTTGGTTGAATGGTTATGTCCTCTTGCTAATTATACCAGTATTCACTATAATTTTATCAAATTGGCTGAAGCTTATTCAGGGTAATCAATAACTGATATGATCCACTTCAGAAGTGAATTAGAGCTCGTTCTAAACCCATCACATCCTGAAACGGCCTATCAATCATGCACTATCCCAAGTCAATGGGTTATCATGGAATGGGTTCACACTTGAGTTTCTAAGTATGCTTAGGTTCTCCAAATGATTAAACATACTGAGTTCCAGTTACCAATTTCCAGTTTCAAATAGTAGTGCAGGGATTCTTGATGGCCTACTTCAGTGGGTAGTTCTTGAGTTTCCTTCTTTTGGACGCTTGCATGGAACAAGTGCAAAGATATAATTAGGTAAAAGAAGCTGTGGCAGTGATCCTGAAGAAAGGTATGTGGAGGCTTTCCTCACCGATATGATAGGAAAAAAGTGGAAGTCTGAAGTGATGGTTGATTCAGAATATCAGTTTCCTTGACATCACCATATAATTGCCAATGCTTCCATTACATAGCATATAGACTGGAGAATACATCAGATAAAGGGACACATTGTTATAGCTAACATTTCTGAGTCCCTCTTCTACTCTGTACACGGGAAAAAAAATATATAGAATATAAACTGCAGAAACCTTGGGAACAACGTGGATCTGTGAAGCATCAATAACCTTTGTTGCCTATAAACAATCATCTTACTAGCTCCTTCGATATCAGATACCTAAAGGTAAAATTGTGAGGTATCCATTCAATGCCCTTTCGGGGCTTTCCTACCAGACATTTCCTCGTCGACTTTCTTAGAGACTCAGGCAATGATTTCTGAACCATTTCAATGATGCCAGCCTGACACAGACCCAAATCCTTCGCAAAGGATTCCACAATCTTTGGAAGCAGGATTTTGCGGTCCTTGTGCACGCCAAAAGTAGCTCGAATGTACTCTTCTTTTGCAACTTCGAGTTCCTGAAATACCCTCTTAGGAGTATACACACGAACCTGGGAAAAAAAGCTACATCAATTACTTGCACGTTAATAAAATAAACTGAAGCTAAAGCTGGTTTTGCGACAATTTGATCTAAAGACACAAGGAAAGTGAAGTACTGCAGGATCAGAATGGCTTCCTGAACAGAGGGCAAAGTGCAAAAGGGGTTCTGCGTGCTCGATTGCATATGCTTGCCGCGCATCACCTCTCTTGAATTTTGACCTTGACGGCAGCAACAATCTTAGCCACTAAAATGAAAAGTAAGCTTTATCAGCCTTACTACAAGAAGTTTACTAATCATAAAAAACAAGTTCCTAACAGCTTCCATGTTCCAAACAGAGTAATGACACATGCATGCTTGTAGATTGTGTGTATGATGAACAAGATGGCCTTCGCATTGATGTAACCAAAAGATGAATTTCAAGAATCGTTCACTGTGAGCGAGTATCTAGACTCAAAGCTACTCTCCGATGACCATGCTATTACTAGTCCTCAAGGCCTAGCTAAAGCTTGAGATTCACCTGCCCAGGACGAGACATTCTGCAACCAAAGATAGAACTCTGTATTGTGTCCGCGCTGATTGTGTGTCCACCAACATTGTAAGCAGCCTGTATGCAACATGGGCAGAAGAGAAATGAATAATTGTGACAAATTCTTTGCAAATGAAGAGCATAATGAGTTCTTCTTACCTTCAAAAGTAGAAAGACCCTCTTGACACTGTTTTGTGGAATTCCATAAGCCAGAAATGCCTGTTCAGAAGAAAAACAGCAGTCAGCTTAATTAGGACTAATGCAAAAGTCAACTTTCCATTGAACATTTCCAAGGAAAAGAATTATTACATGCATCACTAGTGCATTGTGCACATTGATCCAAAAAGCTATCTTTTCCTCGTGGTTAAGCTTACTAGGGCTTACTTCTTCTAGACGGCAGATAAGTGATCTACAACAAAATGACTTGTTAAGTGCAAGAGAACTTTCAATGAATTTACATCATGGCTAGGCTCTTCAACGCCATCTGGTGATTGACTAAACATCAACAATTGCTCACCTGAAGTTTTCTAGTAAGTGCTCAACATCTCCCAACTTTTGACTGTCTCTGTAAATCCATGGCACTTCAACCATTGTGCTATATGGCCCACTAAACTCTTTCAATCCTTCAACAAGGAAAGGGTTTTCCAATCGTACATCAAAAGATGAACTATTTCTGAACCCTGGACTCCAGACATCACCATGATCTCTCGGGGAGAATGGAGTAACTGAGGAATGTGATGAATTGGGGGATGAAAGGCCATTATGGGTCAAAGGTGGGTCAGCAAGTTTGCAATATATGGCTGACATGCACTTGACCATATCCTCAGAAAGTTTGTTAGGTGATTCTGAAACATGATCAGAGACACGTGTACCAAGATGCTCTGCCAAACTGATTATACTTGATGCATTCTGAGAATACTGTATAAAACCACAGAAAATAAGTGATCCACCTAGGCCACTTAAGTGGGGTTACAAAGGATTTTAGTTTCTTTGAAGTTACTTTCTGTATTAGATTTGGAATTGAAAGTGCACTGCAGTAAAAAGTCGTTGAAAGAAGGCAGAGCTATGATATGGTCAAACATTATAGCCAGTTTCGGGGAGTCAAACAGAGAAGAACTATAAAAAAACACTAGGGACTTTATGTTTATGTTACCTCAATCATGGACAATGGTTGGGAATGGCAGACACGTGCTGTCCTTCCCAAAAACTCTGCTGGAGGAGAGTTTCTAGTAGAGAATGTTGAACGTTGTGATAGGGTAGAGTGACAACGGTGAACGCTAGAATCTAACGGGTTCTCTTGACCTCTAATGCCACTAAATTCCTTCTTTAGATTATCACGAGACCCGAAATTAGAGAGCACTTGTGGACTTCCTCTCCTTAACGTGAGATCAGGTTGGGGAACATCCAGCAACCTGCCTTTAGGAGTTGATGCTGTTGATTTTGCCGTTTCATTCTTGTGTGAAGGAGATGCTGCAGAAGTTTTTTGATCAAATGCTTGGCGGTACAATGAAAGAAGATATTGTTCCAGATACACAACTTCCAACTCTAACACTGCAATTTCCTTGATTAGTTCTGCAGCTGGCTGCAACAATAAAAATACAAGGCACAGAGCAAATCAGAGATCAGGGAGTGCATATTCACAACGACGATTGGATTCTGTTTGACAAGTGGAACCCACAAGAACCAGGAGCAAGATGCGACCACAAGTTATGATTATATTTTAAGTTTTGACAACTCAACTATTAGCTGATATGCCTAGCTCAACTTGACTACAACGAGTTACGCTTCAGGAGACTATGTAGACAGTGATCAAGAGAAGGAATTCTTTGCAGTTCTTTCGAAACTAATCAGGGAATTACCTTAGGCATTGACACATCAGCTGTAATATCATGAGACAAAGGTCTATGACTCAACGCTTTTTCCAAAGCACATCGAACCTCAAACTGATCTTGCAATCTTTTCTCAAGCTGTAGTATCTGCATACAAGTGATTGTGGAACAAAACAGAGTCAATAGAAAATTTTGACGTGCCACATGAAACTTGTGATTTCAACAAAAAAGGATTTTCTGTTCCACACCTCTTGCCTCAAAGATCTTCCAACTGAAGTCTTGGGAGATTGTTTCTTGTTAGTTTTGATAGAGGTCTTCAAATCCCCCATATCCTGATTACACCAGAACTCAAATATAAGTATAGTACTTGATCTTGTTTGACGTTCTAATGGATGATTAAAATCTTGGTCCAAAATAACATGGTCACTCTGTGGTATATTTGCAAGTATTGTATATTTTTCAACATGGGCACAAGGAAGATTTGACTAGAAGTAATCTGTTGCTTTCTAACCTACTCCAAACAAGGACCTTCATAGTATATGCAAAGGAAAAAAGAAACTGGAATAAAAAGTGAAGAAGAGATCCGAGGTCTGGCTGTTCTTGTGCCAAGGCCATCATATAAGATGAAATCAGAATAGCTACACAATCCATATTATGAATCAAGCCTTCAAGCAAATAGAACACTCCAGATTTATTAACAAAAGAGTGAAAGAGAGTAATGTTACATGTTTTCTAAGGCACGGTGGCTCCAAGGAACTATATAATCCATCTTCCTCGACTTGTTTCTTGTATGGGAAGCTGCCATAGTGAAGATGAAGTATATGAACTGGAGAAGAAAAAGAACTGAAAAGTATGCTTCTGCAATCTAGTCAGCAGCATAGATAACATATACAACCTAGGACAACATTTTACTGCATTTTCTTGTCCAAGTTGTGAAAGGGAAAGATAGCATAATAGATACCATTACCTTCTACATAAGGCCCAGTTAGCAATCAATTCCTAAGCTCCATTAAAATAAAAAAAATCCTTCTTGTGAATTTCAACCCCAGAACTAGTAAAGAACACAGATTTCATGATAAGAAGCCCAATTTAAGGACAGTTGAAGAGAATCCTCAGTTTAGCACTCTTTCTTGATGCAATAATTTTGGCTGGACCACAAAGCTTTCAAGGTTCTTCCTTGTGGACATAGTGACTCACTAATATTAGAAACAGAGCTAAAATAGGGAACGTATACAATATAGTTCTCGTGGTTGCTACTTCTTAAATACATTATTTTACAGCTGTGAATGCTCAAGTTTCAGTCAGCTAAATAAACCAGTCACAAGAACTATTCCTGTTAAGAGAACCCCGCGAGTGAAAACATGAACTGAAACAGGCAACCAGAAGAATAATTACAAGCTACCAAAATATAACAAGTACCTCTTTGACCTCTTATGCCCAGGAGCCACCTTCTCACCCATAATTTTACGGCTTTCAACCACTTCAGATAACATCTCTGAAAGCCCATTTCCAAGCAGCAGCTAGTTAATTAAAACTTTTGAAGGAAGCGAATTAAGTGTAGCGAAACCAAAGATCAAAAAAGTTACCATTACACTCCTGGAACGAAACAAGCGAGTACGCAGATGCGTGTTTTAAGAGATTGACCAGACTAGTAGACGCAGTAGCTCACGGAAACCAAATTGGTTTGCAGAGAGCAGTAATTAGAATCCAAAAACTTCACTTGTCTTCTTGTATATGAACAAAACCAGAGGTTAGAGGAAGTACTGTCAAAGTGATCATTTGTAGTTACCAGAGTCTGAACATAACAGAGCTGAACGAGATCGGTTTCACCAATGCTACAGAGTCTGCCGCTCAGTAAAGATAGGACATTTGAGCTTTTGACCGGTGAACCTTCACCTTGAAGAGAGTCTCACTCTGTATGAATGAGCTGGCTTTTGTAAGAAACAGAGGGACCTTTTGCATTAAAAAATGGAAAACCAGCTCGTGGGCTTAAAATGAAGAAGAAAGTTAGCATGAGTCTGGACTCCAAATGTCAAAGCGTCTAAAGCTAGATAATTTCCACTCGACTGGAGAGATCCAAGGGACAAAAGGAGAGGAAGCTATATATAGTGGCTGTTACTGTTAAGCGAAAGTAAAATATAATATAATAGTGCTTGTCAAGATCGAATCCATATTCCCATATTCTCTTCTCTTGTTGGGGAGCAAGTGGGAGTTGGTGAACCTCCCTACACCCTTTGTCTCGTACTCGTGTATCCAATATATGCTGTCCTCTGTGTACCTTGGCTAGTCACATTCGCTTTTATTTGCATAACAATCACATTCACTTTTATTTGCACTTTTGTTATGCAGAAGAAATAGTGCAGAATGATGGAAAGAAAACCACTAGAAATTTCAATCTAAAAAAACTTTCATTTCTTCATCAGTAGATGAATCTGTATAATTAAGTTTGCTGCTATTGGAGTCAAGATACAAATATATGCTAATTCGATGCAATCATTGTAATCTGAAAAAACAAATTGTTGGACCATCTTATCAAACTTTTGCTGTATGATTGCTAAGACGTTACTTTCCATGTTGACAGACCCCTAAACTTAAAGTCAAAAAGGTTTTAATTACTTGCAATCCAACGTTAACCCTGATTTGATATTACAGGACTTTACTTAAGCTTGTATATTACCAGACTAGACAAATCTACAGATGAAACACAGATTTCCAGGTGCCACAGGACAAGAAAAAGTCTTCTTTTTACTTTCATTCGCAAAGATAGAAGGCTCATTTACTAGAACTGATTGACACGCTTAAAGATTAAATAAGACCATAGAAGACAAAAACTACAACTTTAGGGTGAAGTAAGGCCACTTCTACGTAAACAAGAAAAGAAGAAGATTTGCAGCTACAACTAACGTGATTGCTAAAGTTTGACTAACCCTAGAAAGAGATACTGAGTAATTACAACGTCATGGCTCAAATCTACCGTCCAATTAAACTTGTTGGTCTTTTACGTTTCTTGAAAGGTGAAGGAAGTCGTTCTGATAGTTGTAGGACAATGCACAAAGCCATGCAATATTCCAAGCTTGTCAGTTACCTTTAATTCCAAAACTTTGATGGGTTTGTTTGCTTCTCAAGAAAGTTAACGTCTTTATAGAGCACCTCTCCAGGTACAGCCCGAAAGTTGCTCCCAAGCGAGTCCATCCAAATATAACGATTATAAGCATTTAACCAAGAAAAAAGAGTTAAAGTCCAAGTGTAAGTTGCTAAAACGTTTTCAGCCTACAAGAAGAAAAGCAGTTTCACCTAAAAAGGAACGAGGGATAAGAGGGATAAAGTAGACATTGGATGCTTGGGAATGATATGAGGTTTTGTGGGGCATATCGGTTGTCTAAACCTCAGCTCTTTTGAGAAAAATCAGATCATGGACAGATGGATGCCCCATATGTCCTTCAGTAGACAAGAGACTAATCTTTGTCAAAGAATCCTCAAAATAAAAATATGATGGTATATATGGAGGTCTTGACCTTTCCCACCATTCGATGCAAAAGAAAAGGTGACTCTATGTGCGTGTTCAGAGGTGGTCAGGCTTCCCTTTTTGTCGTGATGTTCGTTTCCTCAGAAAAACAAAGTCTCTTTTCTCGCTGCAGCAACTGTGAGAAGAAGATAAAGAGACGAGAGAGGCTGTCCCTCGGAAAACTTGCTATTTCTGATTGTCCTTTTCGGTTGAGATTGTACAAAATCCAAAAACTTTCTATGGTAATCACATCTGCTTATTAAATGTCCAAATCCAAAACCGTAAGTAGAGCCTGGTATGGCTTACCAACTTAAACATGGAGACTTAAACATGCCATACAATAAATTCCTGAAGAAAGTTTGCATGGATATTTTGGACTCACCTTGGAGATTAATCTGGGACCATCAGGATTCAGGAGTTGAAATTTACATTTCCAATATATAAATAAATGAAACTTCTGTTTTATCTTATTCAATGATCCTATACAGGGGTGATTTTTCAATGTCAGACATGTAAGAGCATCAGGAAAATTATGTTTTTAAGGGGTTCGATTTTTCAAGCAGGTGCATCAATTTTCAAACAAATCTGACAGACATGCTCAAATTTTTGGATTAAAAACAATTAATCTCTTCAATCGTGAACTAAAAACCGGAAAAAAAAACACCCCCCTTTATAAAATCATAAAATCGTCTCTTAGTTCCAAATACACTGAGATTTTCCTCGAAATGTAGTCAGCTATAAACACAAGATTAGCTGATTAGGTAGATTTCATGTGTCCCTATGATATTTAGATCAAGAATAATGTCTTTTATATTGCCAAATCTCTTGTTTACCACAATTGTCTGAATGGTAAAACAATGCCTGCTATCCTTCTTATTTAATCTCTCCAATGGTGAATTTCATTGGCAACTTATACGGGAGATTCAAATTAGAGCTGACCAGATAATAATCAAGTATAGTGTAGCTTCAAACGGGTTCCAAGGCTATCATTTTCCAAGGAATCACGCATTTACTCAAGTGGAAGGAGGCAAAAGGGACAAATTGGAAATGATATTTATAAAAGATGGATGAAGTTCGAAGGAAGCTTGAAAGATTCCTGTGGTGAGATTCGAATCAAAGGAGAGTTGAACTTGCTTCTCTGTGTTAAACCAACCTGTTTTATAATAAAATTATTTCAATGTATTGGAATTTTTCTTAAAAAGGGAGGTTTACATATAAAGAGATTGATGTATGTATTGAACTTAAAATCTTAAGAGAACGAGTTATAAATACTTTCTTTAATGATTATTAGTATATTATTAAAATAATTTTTTAATTTAACTTCAAACATATGCAGAAACGTGCGTGGTTTCGCCTCATTCATGCAAGCATCCATCGAAGACAAAGACTTAACAATTTCACATTGTCATAAAAGAAGATGACAGTTCTAATGCTGAGTCCAATTCAAAAACCTGTCTCAGAATCCATGCTTCCCTCTCTGACCACCCTCATCGTCCTGATTCCTGCATAACAAGTGGGGACTAACCAAATTCACATAATCCAGAAGACATGTCCTTTAGCTATGGAGAGATTGACAGGGAAATCAAATTATATGGTAATGGTGGGCAAAATGAGAGAGACCTACAAGAGGAGGGCTAATGCCTAATAGCATTGGCGATGGGTCAGGGAAGGCGCTTGGAATCCCACAACTGTGACATAAAAAAAAGAGAACTTTCCAAAAACATTTGGACAAAGAGTCAATGCCAATCATAACCAGCAAAAGGCTTCTCTCTCCACCTTTTGCTGTCCCCACTTCACCGCTTTTGCTCTATCTACTAGAAATGGTCCAAAACGGCTTGTCCGATCTACCCCCTGGAATATGCAAATCGCGCTCTATAGACTCGTAGATGATCATGGGTGCATTAATTTAATGAACAAATCATTACTCTTTAGGCCTTGAAATAGTCTCCTTTTCACACCACCTCTTTTCATCATCTTTGCCAACTTCGCTTGTTAAGGACTATCTGAGGTTAAGGAGAGTATCACATTTTTTGTCACTTAAATAACTTTGCACACTTTTTTTTTATTCGAGGAAATTCCATAGGTCGGTCAAGTGGGCATACCTCTCTGAAGGCTCAATTGACGCACCACTCTACAGGCGAACCAAGAGGGTGCACCTCATCACTGAGAGCCCAACTAGTTCTCTATCTACAAGTAAAACATCAGTTGCCACAGGCTCTTACAAGAGGGGCTAGCATGGAATCGAACCTGGGACCTAAATAAAATTAAGCCCCGCTCTTAACTATCGAGCCACACCCTTTGAGAGCAACTTTGCACATCATATTAGCTTCTAATTAGACAATTGGTTGCCCATTAATATCATTTTTAAAAGATTTAGAAGATAAAAAATGATTTATATGTGAACCAAATTATTGGTTATTATTTTAAGATTTTGGGTATGATTTGTTCTTGGGACAATCGTATTATTTATCCTCTATTTTTTAAAATATTTAAATTCTCTAATATTAAAATTTTTATTAAAATGTATCTTAACATTTTAATTTAATTAAGTATTTCTATTAATTTATGGTATCAAAAAATTGACATGATATATTTAAAATAAGTTATGTATAAACTCCTTATTTTTATTAAAGTCATTTGAACATTACACAATTAAAAAATTATAAGATAAATTATTTCACAACACTTGTAGGTTTTAAGCGCATTTGGAAAATTTTAAGGAAAAATATGAAACTTAAGATATAAAAGACATTGTTTTTACAAATTCAAATTAAAAATTCGTGGTTGTGATAGAAGTAAATGGGGTTACAAAGAGATGAGTGTTGTTAAATAATGACTTGAATTGAGAATAAACATGAGTTAAAAAAAATCTATAAACACTAAGACAGGTGATCAAGAATGAAAAAAAAAAAGCATTTAAGAATTCAAACAAGTGACATAAAGTACACGGTGCTTCCAAGTTGAAAATTTTGTCTTTGCATGTGCATATGTTAGAAATGATCTTTTTATTTAGTAAGGATAAGGTTGTATACTATCAGATCTCTTCAGATTCTGCGTTTTAACTAAGCTTTAACTGAGTAAAGATGATTATGATAATTATTTTAAGTATATCATATTAACTTTTTAATATTTTTTTTGGTCTCCCAAGAGGTATCTACTGGGTCGAAGCCGGTGACTAATCCCCCTTCGCTGCTTGATACATCTCATATCTAGGGACAACAGCTAGCTCAGTTCGCTGCATTCCCAATAGCAAGGATCGAACCTGGAACTACTTGGTTAAGCGATGAGGGTATGCGTCACTCACACCAACCCACTGTATTTAACTTTTTAATATGATACATGATTGAGTGTCAATTGAAGAAATGTAATAATCTTAAAATTAGTTGTAGCACAATATGGTTGTCCTTAAGTACGTGCTCATCTACTCCTTTTCTCTATGTATGCTGCTGTCGATCCAACGTCTAAGAGGCCATTGCTTTGGTAACGATGAACTCTGGGAACTGAAGGATTTACTTTTACTGATGAAGAACATGCATGGTCCGTGGGTAACCTGCACGCATAGTTTAGCTCTAGCCTCTTCTAACTGCAAAAAAGTGGCAACCATCATTCAAGGAGAAAAAGCAAAGCAAAGCATGCTGCTTTCCATTTATCCCTTACTTTACTCTTCTCTACAGTCAACTCAGAACAACATCAATACATTTTCATTACAAAATCATGTATGGTCAAACACTGGTTCTCAGTTATCTTATGCTATGCTCATAGCGTTACAAAGTGACGACTTTTTGAAAATGCGTGTTAACTTAAAAACTCATTGTAGTTTGGTCTTCCCTTTGGCATTGCATGCAATTAGTTCCGGGACCTTCAATTTTCTGTTGTCTTTTTTTTTTTTTTGATTACAGCAGACGAACAAATTAAAATATTAACAAATAAACACTACACTCTACACATCAGCGCCAGATAATAATAAAGACTAGGTGAGAGTGTACTCCTGACGCTCTCTGAATGTAAGCATCCTAAGTTTAGACGAGCTAAAAATTCGCACAGTTTTTACCTTCATGAAACATATGAATAATGTTATGCTCTGCTTCAAATAAATTACAAGTGCAAAGGCTTGACAGGATGAGAAGCCTTTAAACAATTAGTGGAAGAAAGTAGACTAAAGTCCAAAGTAGCCTTCAACCCTTTTTAGGCAGATTTTCTCTCTTTCCCAATCTTTCTTTCTCCTTTAATTTTTCTTTTCCTAAAAGGGGTTTAAGGGAATAAAGGGTTTCAAAGATTGCGAACATTTAAAAAGCATCTCAGCTTAAACACAGGCCAATTATGTGAATCCCTTCTTCAACGCCTCAATTTAGGGTTTCTTGCTGTTATAGTTTATTTGGTAATACATCCCTATCATGTAATCATATCTCTTGTATTGTCAAGGATATGTGATCTTTTTTAACTCAAATCTATGTGTGATTGGTTTGATAGTTATAGAGGCAATACAAGAAAAACCCAAATCCAACTTTGACAGCCCCAAATTAAGTGCCCTGCAAAGAAGAAACAATATTTAATGGTTGGACCCAGGACAGTGATTCAAGCCCACTCAATACTAAGTAGGCTTTGAACAATAACTTTCCAGTGCGGTCCATACTCCATAAGCATGGGTTTAATTTAACTTTGGAACAATTTCCACGTCCTCTCTCGTTTACTTGATTGACCACATTAATATAATCATCGGCGCGGAGTCAAAAATTTAAGATAAGAAAATTTAAATATTTAATTTTTTTAAAATTTAAAGAACCCGATATATCACTAAGTTCTAAATAATTCTGTCTTT
>JANITW010000236.1:11317372-11338080 GCA_027564335.1 Erythroxylum williamsii
ATATTAAAAATAAAAATTTTTAAATTTTGAATTACCTCCGTCTATGATAGTCATCCATACTTTTTTCTAGTTTAGCTGCTTGTTAAATTTCTTTTCCTATGGCTATAATCCAATCTTTTCAAAGGATAGTCTTAGACTTTGTTAAAAGAACATATCTTTATTAATTTTACTGTCAATTTTTTTTATAAATAAAATCGGGAAGTGTTATGTCTTAAAGTATGATAAATATAAATAACAACAGTCTAGTAAAACTCTTTCTAGCCTCCCGGAGGATGTTCCATATACATTATATTATCTTTAACTAGTAGATAAGTTGTTTTTGAATAATTCACAAAAAATAATAAAAATATAACGTATGTCATTTTTATTAAAATTTTAATAAGAAATAAAATAAATCATATATGTCTCAATTTAATAAAGTATAATAAATTGTTAAGAATATTAAATAATAAAAATATAAAAATAAGTTGACATATTGAGAAATTTGTATCTTAACTCTATTTAAAGATGGTTACTTTAATTTAAATTTGACAATATTCACTACCTGAGTCAAAATTAACGAATTAAGTTTGAATAAAATATAATAACTTTTTAAGAATATTAAATCATACAAGTTTTTAAAAATGAATCGGTCCATATAAAAAATGTGTATTGTATTTTCGTTAAAGATAATAGTTACTTTAATTTAAGGTTACCGAGATTAGATCATCCAATTTGACCAGGACTAAAATTAATGAATTAAAATTGAATTACTCATTTAGAAGTTATGATGTTTTTTTTTTTGAATATATAATAAATACGTATTAATTATAAGTGAAAATTATAAATTACCGACATGTGTTGACCATAAGTTAGTTAAGCATCAATTCATCATCTTTAAAAGGGAGTTGTTGCGCGTATGCATTGTTTTCTATGAAACTGATTTTGACTTTTTAAGGCAGAAGAAATGTGTACCGTGTGAACGATTCATACGACGTCGTGGGAGTCACAGTGAAAAAGCAAATCTCGACGCCGAGCCAAGTGAGTCCTGTTTCTATTCTATTTCTACCAAACGAATAAGAATATAAAAGCCCTATAGAAACGCACTCCTTCCTTGTCCCCCTTCTCTCTTTCCTCTCATCTCATCTCATGCTTTTTTAGATTTATTAAAAAGGAAAATCCAGCTTTTTGTTCTTCATACATACAGATACATACCCTCTAACTCTAAACCGTACCGTACCCCAGCCCCAACCATACTCTCCCTTTCTCTCTCTAGACCTCTCTACATATTTGTATTTGCCCTTTTCAATAAACAGCTCTTTAGGCCACGGGGCACTAGCCATAAGCCCAATTGTCAATCTTGATGTTCTGTTTCGATTTCGTCCCTCCCTGACCCTGTACTCAACCCCCCCTCTTTCAACCCTTCACAAAATCTGGTCACATCTCTCACTAGCCATATTGACAGAAATTGGGCAGGCAAATTTTTTCAACACGCAAATTATCACACATGCCCACCAAAAAAAAAATTGTCAATTTTCTCACCTTCACCCCTATCTCTTAAATCTTGTAACCAAAAGCCAAAAACCAAAAACCACATCTATTCTATTCCAAAACCAAAAGGTGGTGATCTCTGTGCGAGGCTATTTCTGTTTTGAGGTACATTACCCATTACTCCTCCGTCACATAATCGTCTGTGTGTTACTTATTACTAGTCACGAGAGGGACAGACGGACACCCATCTATGTTGCTTATGTTGTTGCATGTCACATACGTTTCTCTTACAGTCACTTTTTTTTTTTTTTTTTGACCTAGCTGCTACCTCCCCTCCCCTGCTGCTAACCTTAATATAAATTTTAAACCCACAAAGGACAAACAACCCCAACTCAAAACTGGGCAACCCCGCTTCGATTCAACCTTTAATTTGGACTCCCCATTGATAATTACCATATTTTATGGATCAAAATTGTGGCTTTATGGTGTTTCCTAATTTTCCTCATCGGACCCACCCCTATTTCACATACGTATGATGTTGAGGGGTTTTATAGGTAATTTGAAGGCCTCTAATTCTTGCCTAGGTTAATCATGGGAATTTCGGAGTAATGCAGCTCCCGTATTGGGTCAAGTGGATTGGGGTTTTAGGTCATGGTATCTGAACTATTTGTCGCTTAAGGTAGTTTCTAGGATCTGGCCTGTTAATCTTTATAAGAAATTTCCTCTCTTTTTTTTTTTTGGTTTTAGTTCCTTCTTTACATCTGCTATGTATTATGCTGCATTATTTTGCCGTGCGGTAGTGTTATTTTTGCCAAATTTATAGACAGTGAGACCTTTAAAAACTTAAAAAGTTCTTGTAATAAGTTACAGTTAGTTTTCTGGTCGATTTTTCACTTGATTAGTCATATAATGTTTATACGATTATCCTTGAATACGGACGGTGCTACAATTTGTTAGCCTGGTGTGGGTTGCTTTGATTGACATCGGGTATGCAGTTTGTTCCATTCAGTACGTGAGCAACGTTGGTCTGTACTGAACACGAGAAAGCAGGGCAGAGGAAACAGAAGGTGGCAGCATTTTATCAGACTGGTTCTGTCTTTTATTTGTACGTTATAATATGCAATTAATTCAGCATATTATTACCATTATTACTGTTACCAATAACAATAATGCTATTAACATTCACCTTATTGTTTTCTGAATGTGGACACATGAAGCAGTATTTGAATTTTCAGTTGAGGTTTCATTGACGATTTTTTTTTTAAAAGACGGAATATGATGAGTCAAGAAAATTGCTTATAAAGTACCTATGGTTCATGGAGTACTTGAGTTCAATTATTGATTTAGAGGTTCCATAGTTATAACGGTGAACTTCAAAGAGACCAACGAAAATAGGAAAAATGGTTGCGAAATGCTAAAAGTAAAACTAAAGAAATTATGATGATGCAAAAATAAAGAATTCTTATATTTGTTGATACATGCCCAGGTGAGATACATGGTTGCATTGCTAAGTTCTAATGTGCGTTAATTGTGGTTATTTCTTCCCTTGCAATAGTTTTGGTTTGGTCAAACATAATTGGTTCCCTGTCAATGGTTGTGTTGCTAAACAAGTGGTAAAATAATTGGCTCACTTGTTCTCCCTGAAAAATAAGAGGTTTGGAGCATTTAAACATAATGTGCATAAACCTATATTGTTGTGCAAGTTTAATATCCTCAAGACTGCATGTTTAGGTTCCTGTGGTTAAGGTATGGTATATCAGGATGCTGGTGTGAATGTAAATCAATGTGCCACAATGTGGGCTGTTGGAAATGAAAAACTTCTTCGAAACAGATTGTTACAAGTTCTTTTGTTAACGTTGCAGTAGTTCAACAATAGAAGTGTTTGATCTTTCTGCAAAAGGTTGATGTGTCCTTTTATTCTATTATGCTCAGAGCCTGGAGCTTGAAATGTAACTTTGTTGTGCTCAAAACCTGGAGCTTTAGATGCAACTTTGTTACATCGTCTGTTTAGTTTTTTGTCTCTTAGCATTTAATTTATTGTGCTGTCATAATGGTTGGGTGATTAAAATCAACACTATGTTGGATCATTCAACAACAGCTTGCTTTGATAGTTACTCTATAGGGGCTTCATATAGACCTTTTTGCCATCAGTTTGTTTTGCCTCTTTTGGACACTCTTGGTAGAGATTTAGCTACTTGGACCTATGACTTCTGTTTATATGCCTCTCAGCCTCCAATGCATTTAGCTTTATTTGAACAGGAACATTTGATGAAAACCAGCCAATAATTCTCTATGCATTACAAGTGACTGGAGATTTTAGCATAAATTATGGAAGTCCTTCCTTGTTCTGGTGTCCAGTATGTTGGAGAATCCGATGGTGCTCAACAGAATTCGGGAACATCTTTTGCTTACAGTGGTGAATCTAATGGATTTGAACTTAGAAATGAAGTTCAGGCTGCTGATGCTAGAGCTGATGGCTTATTACCGAACATGGATAAGACAGAAAGATCTAAACAGGGACATGGAACTTTGGATGAATCGCCCATTTCAGAGGGACAAAAAATTGGAGCTCCATTTTCTGATTGTCAGGCAGAGAGTCAAAGGTTGTCTTGTGATTCTTATGATTTCAATGGTGGCAACTTGAACATGCATGGTTACTGCATAGAACCATGTGCACCCTCTGAGAACTCTCACTTGACTGTGGATCCTTTTGGAAGTGAGCCAAGCAGCTGCAAGGACGGAGATTCTTCTCTTTCAGAGCCCAAGTGGCTTGAAAATGATGAAGCAGTTGCTTTATGGGTCAAGGTACATGCTTTCATAAATGCACAGTTTTCTTTTGCAAGTGAGAAGGTGTTGTGTACAATTTTTAAGTGTCTAGTTAATTCTTTGCTTGTGGTACCTCATCTTTTTTGGAATCCTTCTTGGCTCGTCTTTGTTGCTTGTTCTCGGCAAAATCCATAGCATCTTCTCGTTTTAATTCATTTGCTTTTCCAATTATAGTGGAGAGGGAAGTGGCAAGCAGGAATTAGATGTGCAAGCGAGGACCGACCTTTATCAACTCTGAAAGCAAAGCCAACTCATGATCGGAAGAAATATTTTGTGGTTTTTTTTCCCCACACTAGGAATTATTCCTGGGTAGATATGCAACTTGTTCAACCAATCAATGAGTTTCCACAGCCTATTGCATATAGGAATCATAAAATTGGACTAAAAATGGTTAATGATCTAAGTGTTCCACGACGGTTTATAATGCAAAAACTGGCTGTTGGCATGCTGAATATTGTTGATCAATTCCATAGGGAGGTAATCTGCTTATTGATTGGTTGATTTTACTATACTGAGAAAGACCTTTAACTGCTCTGATCTTGCTTACAATTTTCATTTTGGTTCTCAAATTTGTAATAGGCTTTGATAGATACTGCTCGTGATGTGATGGTGTGGAAAGAATTTGCTATGGAGGCTTCACGATGTAATGGTTATCCTGATCTTGGAAGAATGCTCCTGAAACTTCAAATGGTAAGCTCCTCCTCTTATGGTAATTTGAGAAAAAAGGATTTAGGACCTTTCACTAACTCATTTTCCATATATGCCGCAGCAAGTTACAACATGTAAAAGCAAGTTCCTCTCCCATATCCAAATCCTTTGTTAGTCTACAACTGTTTTAGATAAATAACTGCTGAAGCCACTTTTTGTATCAATGTGCATTAGAGAGATAAATAGTCACCATATACACCTCATATCCCTTCCAAAGTTCTGCTACGTATACCCTCAAATGGTTGTGTTCTTTGTGCTGAAGTATTATTTCATATTTTCTATTGTTTTTTTGAGGGCCAAAATTTGATACCTTATACATGTGGACTTTTAGGTTGGGCAGCTTGAAAATTTTGTTTTGGTTATGCCAAACATTGCCTTTGCTTTCCAAGTTTGAATTTCTTTTTGAGATTTTTGCCTTGGTTTGTTTGATTAGAAAAGTTCTACTATTTCTCTTGGTTAGTATTAAAGTGATATTTTATTTTCTTTCTCAACAGATGATATTACAGCGTTACCTGAACTCAAACTGGCTTATAAATTCTTTTAAATCTTGGGTGCATCATTGTCAGACTGCAAATTGTGCTGAATCCATTGAACTATTACGGGAGGTATTTATCAAATTGTGCTTTGCTTGTTTTATCAACTATTCAATGCCTTGAGGTATCGTCAGCCAGCTTGACATTTCAGTGAAAAGATTTTACATTTGCTATGATGCTTATTCCATAAGATCCACATGTGTGTTGAATCAATATTAAATGTGTGATGCCATTGCTTAGATACTAAAAAGATGGATAAGCCAATTCTATAGGTTGCTATATGGGCACCCTTTACGTGTTGGCCTGTCAATAGTACTGGAAGAGACATTTGTTCTTGTTGCTCCTCATGATGTGCTCTTTTTGCTTCTTGATAGTATCTCTAGAATGCCAACTGAAAACCAAGTGATTATCTCTCTCTTTCTTTCTCTCCCACTCTGTTTTTTGTTAAACTGCCAACTTAATTGCTTTCCTACATTATAAGTGCTTGCAGCACACATAAACATAAAATACTGGTCAATCTCTGGTATTGCTAAAATCTTTAGTTTTTCACATTGTTATCAATTTAATCCATAAATGACCTAATGCAACTATCTCTACTTGCTTTCTTATTCTCTTGGACAGCCTTAAGCAATCTAATACTTTCAAATATCAATCATTGTAAGGTGAACTGATTGTGCTACATTATTTGTTCTTATTTTCAGTTTGAAGTAACCATTTAAAGCTGTGCAGACATCTACGTACTACGGTGTTTTTATTTTTAGCACCTTGTGATATAACACACTCCTTTACTGCTCAGCTCATTCACTTTTTGTTTGTATCATGATACAGTACATTTCTACTTGCTTTATATCTTTTCTCTTCACCTTTTTCTGTTTTATTTTTTTTTCTCTCTTGGATGCAGGAATTGTTTGATTCTATCCTTTGGGATGACATCAGCTCTCTCAGGGATGCACCAGGTCAGCCAACATTTACTTCCGAGTGGAAAACCTGGAAGCATGAAGTTATGAAATGGTTTTCAACATCTCATCCAATATCTAGTGGTGACGATATGGAGCATAGGAGTTGTGATAGCCCCTCAACACCGAGTTTGCAAGTTAGTATGAAGAGGCCAAAGCTAGAAGTACGTCGAGCTGAGCCACATTCTTCCCAGGTCGAAACAAGCAATACACTCCAGTCAATGACTGTTGAAATTGACTCTGAATTCTTCAATAATCGAGACAGTATAAATGCTTCCACCTTAGTGTCAAAGCTATCCACAGAGGTAGGTTCTAGGTTGGAAACTGCACCTGCAGAGTCACCTTGCAGTGTGGCTGAAAGATGGGATGAAATTGTAGTTGAAGCTAGCAGTACTGAGCTGATGCAGCCCAAACATGTAGAAATGACACCTGTAAATGGGACTGTCGCTAACAAAAACATAGATTATGGAAATAAGAATCGCCAGTGCACAGCTTTCATCGAGTCGAAAGGGAGACAGTGTGTAAGGTGGGCAAATGATGGTGATGTGTACTGTTGTGTGCATTTGGCCTCTCGTTTCACTGGAAGCTCCACTAAAGTAGAGGCAAGTCCTCCAGTTCATACTCCATTGTGTGAAGGCACAACTGTTCTAGGCACCCGATGTAAGCATCGGTCCCTTCCAGGTTCCTTGTTTTGTAAGAAACACAGACCCCGAACCGAAGCAAAAGACATTTTGAGTTCACCAGAAGTTAATCTTAAGAGAAAGCATGAAGAGATAAATCCCAGTTTTGAATCCTCACATTCCAAAGATGTAGTAGTGGCTGGGGAAGTTGAAAGTCCCCTTCAAGTGGAGCCTCTCCTAATTATGGATGATGTGGATGCTGTCAATGGAAGAAACAGCTTAGTTGCGAAGCTTGAATACCCTAGCCATGATTACAAGGGCACAGAAGTGCGTAACTGCATTGGTTCAAGCCCCATTGATGGTAGTGATCCTTGTAATGAAAGTCCAAAGCGCTATTCAATCTACTGTGAGAAACACATTCCAAGTTGGCTTAAGCGTGCGAGAAATGGTAAAAGTAGGATCATATCAAAAGAAGTGTTTTTAGATCTTTTGAAGTATTGTTCCTCCGTGCAGCAGAAAATGCATTTACATCAAGCATGTGAGCTTTTCTACAAGCTATTCAAAAGTATTTTATCTCTAAGGAACCCTGTTCCCATGGATGTGCAACTGCAGTGGGCCCTGAACGAAGCTTTAAAAGATTCTTCTGTAGGAGAATTATTGTTAAAATTAGTTTACACTGAGAAAGATAGACTCATGAGAATATGGGGTTTTAGTGCTGCTGATGATGTACATATTTCCTCCTCTGAAATGCCTGAATCTATAAATATTCCGTTGACTGGTAATGCAAGTCATGATGATGAAACCTCTATCAAGTGCAAAATATGCTCAAAGGAGTTTCTGAATGATCAGGATCTTAGTAGTCACTGGATGGACATCCATAAAAAAGAAGCACAGTGGCTATTCCGGGGTCATGCTTGTGCCATATGCCTGGACTCTTTTACAAACAAGAAAGGTTTGGAAACCCATGTCCAGGAGAGACACCACGTGCAATTTGTTGAACAGTGCATGCTGCTTCAGTGCATTCCTTGTCACAGCCATTTTGGGAATATTGAGCAGTTATGGCTGCATGTATTCTCAGTCCATCCAATGGAGCTGAGGCTGTCAAAACCTGCTCAGCATCCCAATGTGCCAATAATTCAGGAGAAAGAAAATTCTGTACCAAAAGTTGAGCAGAGCAATGTAACTTCTATGGATAATAACACTGAGCATTTAGGTGGTATTCGGAAGTTTGTTTGCAGGTTTTGTGGGTTGAAATTTGACTTGTTGCCTGATCTTGGCCGCCACCATCAGGCTGCTCATATGGGACCAAATCTATCAAGTTCCCGTCCACAAAAGAAGGGCATCCATTATTATGCTTACAAACTAAAATCTGGAAGACTTACCCGCCCTAGATTTAAGAAAGGTCTGGGAGCAGCAACATATAGGATCAGGAACAGGGGCAGTGTTGGTATTAAAAAACCCATTCGACCATCAAAGTCACTTGATACTGGAGATTTAAGTATACAGCCTCAAGTAACTGAGTTTGGGACTCTTGGTAGGCTGGCAGAACCACAATGTGCAGCAGTTGCGAAGATACTGTTTTCTGAAGTCCAGAAAAGCAAAGCTCGACCAAATAACCACGACATTTTGGTTATTGCTCGCTCCGTTTGCTGTAAGGTGAGCCTGAAAGCATCGTTGGAGGGTAAATATGGAGTATTGCCAGAGAGTTTGTATCTCAAGGCAGCCAAACTTTGCAGTGAGCATAATATTCGAGTGCAATGGCATCAAGAGGGTTTTATCTGTCCAAGAGGTTGCAAGAGCTTTAAGGACCCAGGACTGTTGTCGCCCGTAATGCCATTTCTGAATGGGTTTGTGCAGAAAGAATTGGCGGATATAACTGTCCACAAGGATAATGAATGGTCCATGGATGAGTGTCACTGTGTCATTGATTTGCATGATCTTAGAGGGAGGCCTAAGCAAAAGGTCACTGTATTATGTGATGACATTAGCTTTGGAAAAGAACCAATACCAGTCACCTGTGTGATGGATGAAGATATAGTCGATTCACGTCATCCTTCCATGAATGGTTCGGCTGATGAAAATCCTAAATGCACGATGCCTTGGGAAATGTTTACCTATGTCACAAGGCCATTGCTTGATCAACTCCACGGTATAGATAACGAGGTAATCTTTTATTAGTGGTAAGCTGAACCTTGTCAATGTCCTTTGAGTTTGATTATGAGCTTTGTATGCACAAAGGACTTGTTCGTTCTGCTTGTCACCATCAGGGTTGTGATCTTGAATTGACCTCCCTACCAAATGAGCATGCTTATGCACATTGCTTCTCATTTATTTGTTCTTAAGGTGTTCCTGTTTTTGTTTCACCTTGGTGCAGAGTTTGAACTTGGGTTGTTCCTGTCAACATACGATATGCTGTGCGGAAACATGTGATCATGTTTACCTCTTTGAGAATGACTACGAAGATGCAAAAGACATAAATGGGAAATCCATGAATCGCAAGTTCCCTTATGATGATAAAGGGCGAATTATTTTGGAGGTAATGCCAACCTCTTCTTTTATGAATATTGTCTCAAAATTGTGTGTGGAGTAATTTACTCTTAATTAGTTGTTGCCAAGCTCCTCTACATGAGTACAATTGGGACACTAATTGATCCTATTCTTTGATTACATGACCTTTTAGTGTTTTTGTCTTTTTGCACAATGTTTATGGACTTGTGCTTTTTTCTTAATTCTGTTATGGAAAATGATATATTATATCATTCATGCTCTGCACTCGCTGTGCAGCAAATTGTATATGTGTGGATGAAAATCATTTGAAGAGGGGACATACATCTATTGACAATGCTTAGATTTAGCCAACATTGGAACCTTTTTAATATCTTTATTGGATGATTATCAGTAGTTACTTCTTTCCTACTGCAATTTTCATTTATATAACAACATGATGTGAGAAGCATAAATGCGTATCTGCCTTATGTTTTCTTGTTGAGAACAACTTTTTATGAGATTTCTTGGAAATATGAAGGAGGGTTACCTTGTTTATGAGTGCAATCGATTGTGTGGCTGCAATAAATCCTGCCCCAACAGGGTCTTGCAAAATGGCATACGTGTAAAGTTGGAAGTTTTCAAGACAGAAAACAAGGTATGGTTCCATTTTTCTAATTTTTTTTTGTTTTCCCTTGTATGACGTCTCTAATTGTTGATGTCAGGGTTGGGCAGTCAGGGCAGGTGAACCAATCCTACGTGGCACATTTATATGTGAGTACATTGGGGAGGTTTTGGAGGAGCAGGAAGCAGAAAAGCGGCACGACAGGTTAGAGACTTTATGCAATCTTTTCAGCTTATGCTTTCTGTGCATATCTGATGAATGTTCTATCTTGGGCTTCCAGGTACGGGAAGGAAGGCTGCAGCTATATTTATAATGTTGATGCTCATACTGATGATATGAGCAGATTGATTGAAGGGCAGGCCCCCTATGTTATTGACGCTACAAAATATGGGAATGTATCAAGGTTCATTAATCACAGGTAGGAAAGAATTTACTAGGTAGAGTGTGTCACGAGTTTGAATGTTTGGATTCCTGCTTGCAAAGACAATCTTGTGAATTAATCAAAACAGTAGCAGGTGGCTTCTGATACCCCTCATGACATGTTTTTATTGCAGCTGCATGCCAAATCTTGTCAATCGCCAAGTTCTTGTGGACAGCATGGACTCAATGGGTGCTCATATTGGTCTTTATGCAAGTCGAGATGTAAGCAAATTCTACCCAATCTACTTTTATGTCATTCTTTTTAATGAATGGGATTGGTATTAGCAAGACTTCTATATGCTCTCATATTGTAATGTGGCATGCAAGTATCGGTATTATTGTTGGGTTCAGGGATGCACATTTGCTCAGGGAATACATACTCTATCTAATGGGAGGTTTTGTACCTTGCAACTGATTGGTTAGATCTTATTTCAAAAGAAGTTAATGGGTATCAGTAGCTATGCTTGTTATTCTATTTATTGCTCAAACTATGTTCTGAGCAGATAGCTTGTGGTGAAGAACTGACATACAATTATCGGTATGAGCTACTACCTGGAGAAGGATATCCTTGCCATTGTGGAGCTTCCAAATGTCGGGGCCGCCTGTACTAATTTTCAAAATATATTGTGCCTGTATGGTGTTTTCTGCTAATAAAAGCTTTGAAAGATCTCATGCTGAATACACCCACGTGTTGAATAAGGTTGAAACGATCCTGGAGTCTTATGGTTAAATTTGTCTGCTGATCAAATCACATGTAGCATCAAAATTTCAACAGAGACAGTACAATGGGATCCCTGGAAAGTGAAACATCTTTTCAGCTCAGGTCAATTTTGGGATGAAATCTTTAGTTGGCCCAGCAAGTAGCTTGTATCTATTCTTATTAATTTATGTGCATTCTCAAAGATGATTTCCTGTGATTAATACTGCTGCCTTCCTAGCTTAGCATGGAGTGTAGATGAATTTTTGGCGCTAACTGCTTGTAGGTACTCATCGTTCTAAGGGTTCTTTCATCTAGATTAGTAGTCAGTTTTAGAAACTTCTTACCTGTACATTGCTCAATTATGGCTTGCATGATTGAATTTTCTTCAGTTTTACTTGCTAACTTGGTACAGAAGACGGGAAGTTAACTTTAAAACAGAAATCCAATTGAGAAGTTGGTGATATTATCATAAAATCGTGGATAATGATTGAAACACTGAAAGAGAAGTAAGCTCATTTTCTGGGATGCCCATCGATTCTGTGGTTTTTTCAAGCCATGGCCTGGCGTGAGATGGTCTTGCAGGGAACTGTGGCTTTACTTGCTAAGTCGAGGAATGAGGTAATGTCTCAATGAAGTTCGTTTCACACTGGAGAGGTTAAATGCTGGAAAGGTATGAAGTAATATTTGGCTGCTAGATCATTATAAACGAACTATGCCTCTAGTGAATTTCTTTATTTCCTGAAGAAGAAAAATACTATTTCCCGAAAGGCTTGCTTAAAGAAGGCATCTCTTTCAAACAATAAGTCAAAAAATCTGTCATGCTCTCAAGATTGTAACAGTAATTGAGGTTCTATCATTCGTTATGATCAAACTTCAGCTCTCCATGCATTATTACAAAGAAGAAGAAGGGAAGTCCAAAACTGAAGCACGTAAGAATCGCCATTCCTGCAACATTCATTAATCCACTGATCATTAACAAAAATAAACTGTCAAAAGCAGTTGGAAAATAATCTCACCATAACTGATGTAGGAGTAGGACCGGAGTTCGTTGTTTTTCCTCGACATGACATGTGTTGTCTCGTGTAATGATAACAAATGCAAAACCATTGAAGCAACCACCAACCCACTTCCTGTTTTCTCTCTCACAAGTCTCTTACTAAGATCCAACGACCAAAACCCTGATCTACCAATCATAAAACCTTCGAATACAACCTTCAAAAACAAGAATATGCCAAGCCATAGTGTCACTAGAGCAGCCCTCCTGATTCGCGTGCAGGAGACTTTGCAGTTCATCAGATTCACAACGCCACCACAGGAATACAAAGGAAACCAAAAGTACCAATCTGAACCACCATGAACAATAAAGCAAAGAAAAACGGATTGGATATTGAACTTTTAACAATCTTGAACACCTCTGAAGGACTAAAAAAAAAAAAGTTAGAAAAATTTACCAGGGTCATTTAGCTGGACAGATGCAGAATAAGCAAAAAGAGCAGCCATCAGTATAGAACAAAGAGTGAAGAGCTTTGTAGATGGAGACGTTGCCATGTTGTCCTCTTTCAGAAGTTGGGCATAGAAAACGATTTCTCCAGGGAAGGAGATTATGTACTAAGACGGTCAATTCTTATGTACTTTTATATAATTAAATCCACGACGGATCAAAACTTGATCAAGTTGGTCTACCAAGGACAACCAGGCCCATTTTAGATTAAGAGATTAAACAAGGAAAAATTGGAAACTAACTACTGTCTATTATTCATCCAATGGAGCTGAAAATTGGGAAGCTTGCACCAAAAAACTAATATGGGAAAGTTGTTAACTGGTAAGCCACATGGGGAGGGACCAGAGTAACATGTGAGCAGGCGTTGGACAAGCAAGGAACAATAAGACATGGACATGGCGGGGAAGTTTTCAGGCATTGTCCAAAACATTATTCTGTCTTTGCTGCTGTTCAGCTTGCGGATGAGTTTCCCTGTCTCTGATATTTACCAGGAGTCTTTCACTTCTGGCAAAAGCAATCCCAAGTCAAAAGGAACTGAAAAAGGAAAAAGATACAGAGAAACCGTATCTTGACAGAGTCTTCAGAAGTTGTTAGTTTTCTGCTGTTGAGTTCAATTCCATTCTTAAAAGACCACAAATTATCTTGACAAATTCTGTGCATATAGATTCTGGCATCTGATCTACGTGAAACAATTCATTTTATCATGTACTGACTAGGAAGCATTCACTGCTAAAAGGGTTTAATCTAGCGCTGCAGAAAAATTGAGTTTACTGTTTTTGATCTTTCTTTTCATGACACTGCAATGATCTCAAACTTGAATCTTAATGTGTCATTTGAACTAAGGCTAGTTGGCTTCTTAATCAAGTTGAATTCTTGGTGATGATTTACCAAGTGCCAGTGGGTCATATCATCATGAGATTGATTTCGATATGACTAATCAGCATGCCTGCCATGTTCCTAGGTTAAATTAAACCACTTGATTACAAGGTTAAGCAAGCACGTATGAGAAGTGATTACTAGGAGCATAAATTGACACACGAAGTCCCAAACGAACCACATGAAGAGTGGTATGGTATTGGTATCTATGGTGGGCCAAGTTTCCAGCAGATACACGTTCCAATTCTTTCGAGGGTGTCTATCTCTTTTCTTTTCTATTCTTTCCTTTTCAATTTCTGGTGCCATTGATGATGAAAACGTGAATCCTTTTTCTCCATTATATCATCGTCATCATCATCTGCAAGTTCTATGATTGCCCTACTACAAAAGCCAGTTGACAAGTTCCACGGCTTTAAATAACGCAAAAGAAACTTCAGAGATAGAGAGAGATAGACTCGAGCAAAACCATTTCAGAATTGTTGATCATTTGGTATGGTCATTGGTCACTGGTCACCACCTTACCTGTTCTTTATTCTGTAAAGCCGTGCCACTTGAAAATGATGTTTTCTTCTGCTTTCTATAAAGCAAATAGCAACTTAACAAGGAACAAAAAGGAAGAAAAGGAAAAACTGCTGGATTCAACTTGAATCATGCAGACACTGTTCTTACTTTCTTTTCTCAAAAGGACTGGACCATGGACGAACTACTCAAAATCAAGAGTTCAGTTAGACTCAATTTACCCAATACAGCATTGATGAAATTGGCAAAAATACTCATGAGTAAGAAGACTTATTCTAAGTAAACACCTCTTTTTCAACACGTCTACAGATTCCAGTTTTATTAAGTGGTAAGTTTAAATTCTTTCATCAAAGTCTACAAAGGTATATTTGAAGAATGTTGGTTGAAGAGATGTAAGCTTTCTTGTAAGCCGGTGAAAAGGATACAAGCTTTAAACCCCGAAAATCATTTCTCTCTCTCTCTCGCTCTGTATATACATATATATAAATGTGTGTATATATATTTATACATATTATAAAAAGAAAGATACAGAATCCTCCATAGATTTCATTTATAGTTGTTAGAAACTCCACCTACTGTGATTCTATATTCCTTCACATCTCCTGAACACAAACTTATATAGCTTTCGCATTCTCCATTGAAACAAACAGAAAGAAACATAAACTAGGTAAAAGGGAGAGATTGTCTAAGCAGACATTAATAACCCAAGTTGCATGAAGCCGAATTAAATGAGTAAACCAAAAAAAGATCTCTGGTCTACTACAGCACAAACCAGAAATGTACTTCCACCTCCATCGTTTTCACTAATCTCCAAACTTACCTATATTGTTATCTATCTGATATCTCCCGAATTGCCTATCTATAAGACTTGAATCCTAGCACTCGTGGCCTTTGCTATGAGTGCCGGTGCCATGAGGGTAGTCCAGTCAATTCGAGCACTAACATAGTAACACCCACGATGGTCACTTTGGTCGAGAAAATCGAACAACGGCCCAGAAAGCAACGTGGCATAGGGACAACTAGAAAATGTCATCGAATTAATGAGCGGAGAAAAAAAAAGGAATGAGCTAACGAGAGATAGGCGTGTTTGATCGCTCTGAAACTACTATTTAGATAGGCAGAATATTTCCACAGAGAGAGCTGAAGACATGCAATGCAAAACTTGAGACCCACATCACTTGCAACCATCAAAACCAAAGCTTGACACCAACCCTCGGGCCCATCACTTCTTTTGCTTTCCCTTTTACTTTTTTGTAGGTCTCTCTGTTTGTGTTGGCCATGTTGCGGGGGTTTTCTTTTCCAGTTAGAAAGAGACTTCACAATCATTATTCCTTCTCCCACAAGCTCCTGTTCACTGGTTCCGTTAATGCTTGACACTGGACCTCGCTTTCAATCATTCTGTGTTCTCGTGGAACTTCGAGAATAAGAATAAGGAGACGAGCTTTCATGGTCACTTAAATTCCTCACTCCTTATGTAAGTTCTTAGTGTTTCTGGAGTTTCAAAGTTGCTAACTTTGAGGTTGCTTCTCAAGTGAGCGTTTCATGAGTTTTATTCTGCGAGTTTGATCTGTGTAATTAGTTTTGGGAGGGATTTAGGGAAGAAGTTCTCAGAGAAATGTGTTTTCATGCATAAGATAATTGCTTCATTCGATAAACAAGATAAATGTTCTTTCCTTTCTAATTGTAGTTTTGGAATTTCTACTTGACGTCTACCAACTTCAGTGACAGTTCTAAATTTGGACTGTTTCCTTATAAGTAGCTCTCATGAGACTACAAATTTGGGTTTGTTGAGTTTCGGGGTCAATTTCTTCTGCTTCATTTTCCCCTCCTCATTTCGGTTAAAAGTTTTGCAAAGAAGTGTACCTTGGACAACCTGATAATGACCGGTTTCTGCTAAGAATTGTTTTTGCTCATGCAGTGGAGAAAAACCAGCTTCTTGTTGAAAGCCTTATTTCTGCATTAGAAATCACCATGTGTTGATCTCAATTGTTGCTAATTCGTATCGAATATGGCTGAAATTAGACTTACAAGGGTAGAACAAGGCCAAACTAAGATTAGAAATGTTCCAATTGCCGTGACCCCAGAAGGTTTTTGGTGTTGCCCCTCTCCTGTTGGCTTTCAGAAGACCACTAAAAGTCAAAATCCTCTAAACAAAGCCAAACCTTCCTCACCTCCACCGAGAACTACTGTGCAGAAGAAACAAACCCCATTTAGTGACAGAAAGGCCCCGCCTACGTCAATACGTTCCGAAGTTACTTGTCAGGAGCAAACAAATCGCGGTTCAGGTAAACCTACTGTTAATGGTTCAGTTACTAATGAGAGAACACCAAGGCCTAAAATAGAAAGTCTGCCAAGGAAGGTTGCAATCGAGTATGGAGAACCTGGAACCAGTGATATGAAAGTGATCTTACTCGGAAAGCAGGGATTTTGTGTGAAGTTGAGTGTTCACAAGAATGTCTTAGTGGAGAACAGCCACCTTTTTGCCAATAAGCTTTCAGAAGAAGAGTCTACTCTTTCCTGTCTTGAGATTGATGATTGCGAGGATGTTGAGATATATGTTGAAACTGTGGGGTTGATGTATTGTAAAGATATGAAGCAGCGGTTAATCAAGCAAAATGTCTCTCGCGTGCTTCGAATTCTCAAGGTAATCTGCAGTTGAATAGATCCCTTCTTCTGTCAGAGATTTTCTGTACAAATTATGTTTTTAACTGTCGTCCATTGGGGATTTATGACTACCTGTTAATTAACAATATGCATTTATTAATGATCTCTTGTCAAGTAGTTGAGTATGTATTTGCTTACTCTTTAGGACTTTCGTATCCCCAAGCAACCCGTGTGGTTAAAAAGTCTTAGTGGGTATTTATCTCTAATAATGAAGGAATAGAAGGGAAAAGCTTAGTCTGTTTAGGTGCATCAAAAGCAATGTTAATGGTTCATTTGATATTCTACTTGTTGAAATCACCTGAGAAGGACTAGGACATCTAGAGATTGTTTAAGGACAAGTATTAAGACAATTATATTGCGTTCTATCATTCGAGTGAGGGGTAGGGTTGGTGACTTTATTCAAATTCTTCTAGATACTATCTTTTTGTGGTTACATCTTAAAACATTTTAAGAATACTTCAAGTTCGACCCATATTATTTGGTTAACGCTTGGAGATGATGGATGAAAGAGTCTTCATGTATCCCTACCCATTTCTATTTCAGGCATGTCTATAAAGCATCACTGTTTATTGAATAAACATAGAGCAGGTATTTCACTTCCAAATGGACTGTGTAATGATTAAACAGAACCTAGAACCTGGCCATAAAACCAATCACGAATCACGATGGAACCTCTTTCCGGCCTTAGTTCTCACCTTGACCCGCATGTTGTGGACCAATGATGTAGCAAACCTTGACGTAAATCAGGTCAAACCAAGTTAGGAAATGCATTGACTGAGTTTTTGGGGCTGAGATGTTTGGTCTGTTTTAGGTTAATGTTTATGCCTAAATGATAGATATGTGTTGACGTACAATTGTTAGCCTTATTGAAGCACCTCTTCTCATGTTATGCAGGTTGGAACTAGTTGATTCAATAAATCTTCACCCAGTAGCAGATAATACTGTTTTTGTAATTGTTACTGATTTTCCGCTATCCTTTGTGCAGTGTGAGAAATTCTATATGTTCTTGCAATGCTTAATCCTTTCTTCCATTTCAACCATTACTCTTTTACCTTGTGATGTTTCAACTGAAATGGACATCATTCAGAATCTTCTAATGTTTTATTCCTTTATTGTTTGAATGACTGTCCTGTATCAAATTATTTATAAGGCTGTGCAATTTGGACACTGTCAGGAAAACTTGAGTTGTTGGGAAAATGGCTTACTGGCATCTCATAATGACACATTTCTAATCTGCCTATCTTAATTGATCCCTATTCTGTAAGCCAACATCTTGACGTATAATGTATGCTTAAAACCTGATTATGGAATAGCTGTGGTGCAAAGTGGTCAATTTACGTTAGGGCATTGGCAACAGAGTCATGAGTAGTCATACCTGTGATCGTTGTCTTTTTCTCTATAGGTGAATGATGCTATTTCTAACCATGATTTGGTTGCTCAAAAATCTTTGTACAAGTGTTGATTCCGAAATTGTTGTCTAATCATTTCCAATGGGTGTGTATAATTGTATGTGTCATGTACATCCTGTGCTTGGTGTTAGAAGTTGAAGAATTGCATGCCAATTACCACATTATTGAAGTGTTTGAGTCCAAGGGTTGATATACTGGTATGCCTTGTGAATTTTGAATTTGGGGAATTGTAAGAAAGACCGTGACATCCTTATCCATGTGCTATGCATAGTTTTTCCATATGATGGAAAAGATGGTTGCCTAGTTTATCTAGCAGTTTAGACTTAGGCCCTCCCTAAGCATGCTTGAGATCTCTGCTTTTTTCTTTTTTCTTTCTTTTTTCTCTAGAATTCTTAACAGTAAAAGGGAAGAAATTATCTCTCTTATGAAGACTTCTCAAAAATGGAACTTTCCTCAGGTTGCTGAAGTTCTCGGCTTTGTATCCTGCACTAAGTCATGTTTGGAGTATTTGGAAGCAGTGCCCTGGGTTGGGGAAGAAGAGGAAGAGAAGGTGGTATCTTCAGTCCTTCGCCTACAGAATGAAAGTATTGGTGTAACACCAGTTCTGAAAAGAGTATCTTCTGGTACTGTTAATCCACCAAACAATACACTTTCTGATATAATGGACCTCGTGCTCAAAAGCAATGAGGAGAGAGGACGGCGTGAAATGAAATCTGTGGTGCTGAAACTCCTTCGGGAGAATAACAGTCTTCCAAGCTATGTGGGTTCAGCTGATATCCATAGTGAAACCATATATAAATCATGCAGAATTTGCTTGAATTCATTGTTAACTTTGTTTCAGCAAGCTACTGAACCTGAGTTTGCTGATAAACCTATCGAGATCAAGGAACCTGTGATGAAGCAAATAGCACTTGATGCAGATAACCTCTCCTGGTTGCTTGAGATTTTATGTGACAGGCAAGCAGCAGATGAATTTGCTTTGGTGTGGGCTAGAGAGCAAGAGTTGGCAGTCTTACATGAAAGGCTGCCTATAGTGTCTCGATACCATGTTAGTTGCATTACTGCGAGGTTATTTGTTGGTATTGGACGAGGGGAGGTGCTGCCATCTAAGGACACTCGACATTCGCTTTTGCAGACTTGGTTGCAGCCGTTGATCAATGATTACAGTTGGTTACAACATGGGTGCAGGTCATTTGACAGGAAAGTAGTGGAGGAAGGTATTGGGAGGACAATCCTCACTTTACCTTTAGAGAACCAGCAAAATATGATGCTGAATTGGCTGAGTACTTTTCTCAAATCTGGTGATAACTGCCCAAATCTTCAGAAAGCTTTTGAGGTCTGGTGGCGGAGGACTTTCATTAGACCTTACCTTGAAACCCAAGACAGTGTTCTCCAGCCTGATAGCTCGAAGCAATAAACCTGTACGTACGAGTGACAATAGATTTGCTTGCTACTTGGTCAATAGTCCATTGTATTTCAAGGTGCTGCAGCTGCAAGTATATGAGAATTGTTACAGGAACAATACCTCTAAAGCAAGAGCCAACGGCCAAATTCTGTTGGAGTTGAAATATGAGTTTGACTACTGCTGGCGCTTGGATGGACTACGACAGTAGTTGTATTTCTGATGTATGAATGTGCAGTGATAGCTTAATTACAAGTTTTTTTTTTTTTGACGAAAGCTTAATTACAAGTTGTTGAAGAAGAATTGGATTGCAGGTTTTTTTATTTGGCTTCTGCCTGTCCCATTGGATGTTCGCCTGATGCAGTTTATGCATATCTCCCTGAATGGGATGTTGAAGTGTACGAATTCCTTGTGTCGTTCCAAACAAGCGCACCGTCTTTAATGGGCCTCCATATCTTCTCCTTGTCGTAGACTATTGTCCTAGGAATGTATCCTTTTTTTTCACATTGACATGGGAAGCATGGCCATGACAGGGTCAGGTGCATCTCCATTTAAATGTTTCTGGATTGCTGTTGTACAAGTCCTAAATCCTATAATCTTTTACTCTTCAGATAGCACTTAACGAATCAATACATTCCCTTTCATGTTTTAGTTTGATTATAATATACATAAGAGATTAAAAAAAAGTACATACGTCGTTGACAAAACATAAAAAATAGTGTTAATGATTAAAGTACCTCTGCAATATAATATGATTGAAAATATGTAATTTATTGATTATTTTCAAACGAATGATTTGTATCAATATTATGAATATCGTATCGAACTCGGTATCGGATTGAGTTATGGAATAGAACTGTATCGGTATCGGTTGGTATCGGGTACCGTTTCGAAATTTTTTTTAATTTTATAAAATAGTCCCTAAAATTTTTAAAAATTGCAAAATAGTCCATATTGGTATATTATACAGTTGTACTGTATACTTTACTAGTTTA
>JANITW010000236.1:11359042-11374098 GCA_027564335.1 Erythroxylum williamsii
TCGTCCTCTCATGGCCGCTGCTGCAACAATTGGTTGTGTCTTTTTTGTTTCATCTTGCTTGATGAACAATTCATGATCAGTGAGCTTAGCTTGAAGCTCATCATATGAGATGATAGTATCCCTTGCACGTATAGCAGCAGAAATCTCTTTGAATTCAGGACCAAGCCCACTGAGAATTTTAACAGTGAGTTCATCGTCGGCCATGGGGGCACCAGCTATTGCCAATTCATCTGCAAAGGCACGAACTTTGCTTAGATAATCATTGATAGATAAACTATCTTTTACCAATCGACTGAGTTGTTCCCGAATTGAGTAAATGCGCGTTTGTGATTTGTTTGCATATGCCGTATGAAGCATCTTCCATGCGTCATGCGCTGTTACAGCTGCAGCCACTCGAGGTGCGATAGTAATGTCCACAGAGGCTATCAGCGCGTTAATGATCATACGATCTTGACGATACCAGTTGTGATAAGCTGGATTTGCCAAAGTTGCATCAGCTACTGTCACAGTCCTTGCTGGCGCAGATCGTGAGCCATCCAGATGGCCTTCTAGGGAATGACCAATCATAACTGATTCAAATTGGACCTTCCAAGTAGCAAAAATTGAACTCCCATTCAATTTCACCGGAAATTGTGATGCTGGGTTGAATTGAATAATGCCGTTGACATTGGCTGATGAACGTCCATCAGCGTTGATAACAGGTGGATTGTTGTTGGTGTTGGTAGCCATTGCAACAGATTGGGAGTTATGCTCTGATACCATAATAAAGATGATGAAAGGTTGGATGGTGAATCAACTTGATTATCACCTGAGTAGATTAATCATTTATATACACAATTGCTGTGTGTTTGTTACATACAGGTTTGAATGATTCAAAGCTACAACAACCGGATCAGAGGAGAGATTATAGGAACAGAACCTTAGAGATATCAGGAACAACTAATTACAGATAATATTCTAATAGAAAGACTGTATCTTCCAGCCCAAAAAAGTGATGTTATTAAAAATTGTGTGAATTAAGGATTATATTAACTAAGATTGAAAAGACGAAAATGTCAGTAGGGGATGTTGTCGTCATTTGGAACCAACGCAAACTACGGAATAAAATAAAGATAAGGTCAGTAGAAAGTCATATCAAATGATCCAAACTACACCATCCGTTGATATGGTTTATGTGACCATAATACCCTGGCTAATGATTATTTCTGACCCACAAGGAGTGCTAGTTGGTAAGGTCAATTCGGCCAATTCAAGGCTATTTTCTTTTTCATGCTTTACACGCTTTAATACGGCGAACCAAGCCAAGTTACTATTAGATGCGGAAGAGGGAATTAATAATGGCAATGGCACTATAGGAAAGCCCACACGCAAAAGACGGATGGCACGTACCATGGGTTTGGGGGCTCAGGACAAGTTAGCTTTGTCTTATGTATCCATTTGGATGCGAATAAGATTTTTTGTCTAATTTTATAGTGTTTTATTGTATCTTATTAAATTTCAGCTATTCATTTATACGATATTCATATGAGACTCACATAAATAAATGATTAAGATTTATTGGATACAATAAGACACCATAAAATTGGACAAAAAATTTGGACTCATTTATGTGGACAAAGCCCGAAAAAGTACACAACTGCTTTACGGTTTGGCAATGTCAAGATGGGCATGTTAGGTTATCCTTTTCACATATTCACTTTCAACTTTTTCATTGGGAAGATAGGCTCTTAACAAAATTGACATCAATAGTATTAAGTTAAATGCTAGGTGTAGTTCTGTAACAAATTTTCTTATTTTTGTATAAAGGGATTATATCCTCCTTAATTTAATACTCAAAGATTATAATTAGAGAGTGAGCTAGTTACTCATTTATGATTATAAGGTCGCAGATTTAAGTTACGAAAATAATTTCTTTGTAAAAATATAATAAAAAAGTTACGTATAATATAACTATCGTAAAACGGAGAATCTTGTACACATAATACATTGACTTTTATGACATTATTGTAATTAGTATCCCAATATCATTTGCAAATATCAACGTAAAATGTAAAATCACTTGAATCATAAAAGTTGTTCATTGGTTTGCAAGTGTAATTAAGTTTATTTTCTTTTTGTTAATTTAATTTCTTTATTTCATAATGATATTAAACTTTTGCGTGTCCAAATTTTCATGAACAAACAATGTTCACCATAATTAAGATTTACCATGATTAATGGTAGTTTAATTGTTTTGAAAAGCTTTTATTGTAAGATCAAACATAAGTTTCTATGACAATATCATTGACATGATTTTCCCCATCAAGGAATATTGTCTTCAAACGAACAAGGTGGGATTGTTTTTTCTCTCATTTTCTATTAATGAGAGTTTTTTGGTTTCATGAGTTAAAAATAACACTAAAGTATCAGCTCCTACATTGATTTATTACTAACTTTTCAATTTCTTGATCCTACTTTGAAAGCTGAGACTTTTCCTACTTTTTCTATTGTTCTTTCTATAGGTTTTAATGATAGCATATTACATCTTGGTATGAAGAACACTTGGATTATTAATCCAATATGATCTAATTAGTGGTAAAGAAGAGTGAGAAAGACATTCAACTTAGAAGTCTATAAGTTCAATAAGAAAAAGGAATGATTTAAATCTCCCGAGAACCATTTCAAAGTTATATAAACTCACTTTTCTTTAGAGATATTCAAGTCAGTTATGCCTATATTTAGTAATTTTTTCTTGAGAGGTGGAAAGGGAAAATCTCCTTTTCATTTTTCATAGTAATTTCTATTTTTAATTGTTAGAAGATAGGAATTTCTATATTGATATCAACCGCAACATGATATATACACTTTTAATAGAAAACAGGTTGACAAGGAAACCATTTTGCCATGTAAAGAAGGTATTTAATTTTGCTTTCTTTCTTTCAATCGCGAAAGCCAAAGGTGACCCTTAGTTGCCACTTTTATTACTCCTTAAAGCTTGGAGCTGAGATCCCATTTTAGCCCACAAGATGATGTTTTTATTGAGGATCGAATTAATGGTATAGTCGAAAAGCATATTGTTTACATTTCGTTTGACAGATTAATATATATTATTAGATGCCAATCAGCATTGGCTCAATGATTACAATTAACACATAACATGCTTGCATCTTCTTTAATGGCTACCTTGGCCCACAACAATGGACAAGGGTCCCTTGCAAATGAGATAATTCAATGCCAAGTATATATAGTGCACTAAGAATTTGTCTCAATTATTAAGTTGTCAACACACACATGCAACCTCGGCTTAATTAACGTGATAGGCTCACATTTCTATTGCGAGTTCTTCAGTTATATAGCCATTTACTAGAGTATATATACCGTGTGGATGTATGTGTTACCACTAGTTTTTGTTTTTGTAGTCCTTGAGTTGTCAGGTGTTTTCCTTTTTGCTTGACTAGTTTCTTTCTTGTAAGTGCATGCCGTGTTAATTTAGGAAAACTAAAACTTTCAGTATGCGATGGACAGATTTTTTTAGAATTGTTGCAGTATTATTAATATTTGTCATAAAACTCAAAAGGACCATGACGTAGTTGCTCAAGAGTGAGACGAGACACAAAGAAGAGAGGACTACCATCAAATACATGCATGGTTCAGTCTTTAACCCATACTGAGCTGTCAATCTACAAAAAACAAAAACAAAAAAGAGTTTAAAGTAGGAAAAATTAAGTCGTACACGCTTGTAGTTTATAGTTTTGAGTCATTGGGGAAGGGATCTTAAGGTTTAAATATGTCATAGCAAGACTTGATTATGATATGATGTGTTTTTTTTTCAAATAGCTTAACTTTGCATTACATAGATTAGTAATGTGAATGGACATTATTTTCAAAGTGATGTACCAACTTAAAAGATACGTAACATGTTAAAGTGGTTAACAATCTAAATAATTGATCTCTTCGTTTGAAATTATTAGATTTTTTTAAAAAATTAAAGTTATATTAAATGTTGTTTTTGTTGTTAAATTGAAGATTGTCTCTTAAATTAAACAAATAAATATATAAAATGTTTCATTTTGTTGAACCAAATTTAAAATTAGATCATGTAAAGAGAGTGGAAGTGGAAAGTATGTTTTCCCTGATTTCCCAACTGCGAACCAGATTGATAACTGACAGGCTAACCTTCTACGTCCTTCGGGAGTGACGGTCACGTGAATCTCACCCTCTCCTCACACGCTTGATGGCCCCATCTCATCATTGAAAGATCTAATATCTCATCTGCCCCTCACGTACCAAAGTCGGCTCTAGCCCTGGAGCCTAAGGCCTAGGCTCGTACTCTGCTTCTTTTACTTCTTCTTCTTTTTAACCTTAACTATTAACCTTAATTACTACTACTTTAGGTTCTCTGTCCAATATTATAATATTTTATTATGTTCAATAAATCTCAACCATTTATTTATATGAGTTTTATATAAGTCCTACATAGGTCTCGCAAAATAAATAATTAAGATTCTATAAAACAAAATAATATTAGACAGAATATCTTTTCTCATCCCCTACTGCCATGTCAAATAAACAACTCACTTGTTGTGGACACTATGATAAGCCATTCGTAGGTACTTTGTTTCCGTGCGTGTGCTTATATTTTTATTAAAATGGGATTAGTTACGCAGTGATTCCAATATATATTTTTTTGTTACATAATTATATCATTATATTCCTTTTTACTTATTTTAAGTAATATTTATTTACAACTAGTATGTTCTGGCTTATCTCTAAATAATTCTCATATCAATAAATAAGCCATTAAAATAAAACAATTATATAGTTGAGAAGTAGTTCTTTTAAGTTACAAGTCTCTAAATCTATCATTACGTATGCTTCGTAAGATTCTTCGTCTTGCATTAGGAAGCAAGTTTCGTGAACTTTTTCTTTGTGTATAGGTACAGTTTTGACCCTCTTCTTGACTTTTTTTTATAGGTTCACGTTCTAAGAGCGTTTTAAGAGTCACCTGGAGAAATAGTAGCCACCCCTTAAGGGAAGAAGGTGGTTGTGAGGTTAAAGATGGGGTTTGCTACAATTGGTATTGCTTGGCTTCAAGCAACAAACTGAAAACCTCCTCACCACCTTTTCTCCATCACATACGCAAACATCAACCACCTACATTGTTTGTTTCCTTACTTAATTTGTTATGATATTTCATCACTTTTTTTTTCTTTTTACAACCCCCCAAAAAAAAAAGAAAGTTCCAGTCGATAATACCTTGCATTAGAGCCACGTTACTTTTAACCCATGTTCAATTGTTAACCACTTGATCAACCTGTCTTGGATCAATGTTTGATGTTAACTTGATGTGCCAACTTATACAGTACTGGTTTCAATGATTTGATTACGGAGAAAATACGAGGGTGATTGGCATCACATTTTCGCACAATATGATCGCGTTTATATCACCATTGTCCATATCTTTCATAACCACGAGCAGGATGGTCACATCGATCAGAGTTAATATTGTCACTCGATCGATGTTATCCATATGACAAAAAGAGAGAGAGGTTCGCATCAATGGAAATGTCACATACGTTCAGTGTGCTCACATTTCTCTTTTGATGTGGAAGATACACATATCTAGGCCATCACATTAATTGGTATGTCGCTTAAGTAGGCAGTCGTGCTGTTATCTTCATAATTGCTGTATGTGGCAATCATTTTTGCCATATGTACTTGAAATTATATTCTCTGGAGCATCTTGCTTCTGGCGCTAGCATGTAAGCGTGTAATTTAAACAAAACTACGAACCTGTGTGTTTTCAACATACATGCATAGAGACAATCCCCGAAATTAGCAGTTGATGAGTGATCTTTCAGTTCCATTCATAATGCTCTCTTACCACCAACTACAATCTAAGTTCGGATGGGAGTTTATTACAAACTTCTCATATAATTAAAAGCAAACTTGAATTATTATTTTTAGCAAATCTCGATTAGGTGAATGCATTAATTGGTACCTTTAAAGCTATCAGAATTTGTACTGTCTTGCTAATGTCATGCAATTGATATTTATATCTATACGCATGTGGGATAGTGAGAGTAGGAGTACTTTGGAGTTTGGAATTACAAAAGGTTAGATAAGTCAATAGTCTTTTTTACTCATACACTGCGTCTACTTTTTTTAGTGTGTAGAACTAGAACTGTACGTATCAATAAACATTTTTGCATACTAATCATTGTAAGTATATAATCAATATTTCATTGATTCTTTATTGGATTTTCTATAACAATTTCGATGTAATAGAACCTTCATTATATCATATTTAAACTTATGCATTTATTTATTCACGGTTGACCTAATATGATTTCTTTTACACATTTATCTCCTGATCTCATTCTATTTTCACTACCTCCTATCAAATGCCACTGAACGTAACACATTTTCTCCAACCTAATCTCAGGACAGCAAGCTGTAATTGAAGATGATGTTGTGTGCAGACACTTCTCCTTTACTAAATCTATTTCTAAATGTGCACATGAACTGTCCCTGCCAGATGGGACTTGGATCTCACGTTTATGAAGCATGCAACATATGCACCTCTCGGAACTGATCCACCTATTCTTATTATTTTATTCCTATTTTGTTTTATTAAGATCCGTCTATTTATTAAATTGGACTTACAAGAAAATGAATGAATAGATGCTCATAAAATAAAATAAGAATAAGATAATACAACAGGTGATTTGAACTCGCACGTCTTCATGCATATTCAAATGTTCATACTTTCCTTTTAAAAATCAATCCCTTTAAGTGTATTCAAGGTCTATATTTAAAATAAGTTTCAGCAAAAGAAAACAAGAATTAAACATAACCATTAATTAGTGCGCATAAAACTGATTCCCTCAAGTTTCTTGAATGTGGGTGATTACAAAAGTTTGTTATTTTAATGTTAAAGAAAAGCGAAAACACAGAAATAGAAATGGATTTTTTTTTACAAATAGGTAATGATGATTGTTAGTGGTGATGGTGTTGAAGATGTGGAGGAGGTGCAGGATTGCTGCTATGAGGTTGTGATTGACGATTAATGCTTTAAGATGGAGTAGTTGAATACAAGTCTATTTTTCTCGTACCTTATTGGCTTCTTGTTAGGGCACATTAACAATGAATCTAATCCTCTTGTTTTCTTGTTTGGTTTTATTTGTTTGCTCTTTCGTTCCCTGTCTCTGGCTACCATCCTCCAACCTTGGAGGTGAGGCATGCCACTTGGCTTCTTCGCCACCAAGAGCCATCAAGAAAGCTGAAACTATGTATTCTTGTTCAGGGATTTTGGCGGCCAGACAATGGACATTCAATTGTATTTGTTCAATGACACACAAACTAGGTGTCGAGGCAATACATTTCAAATGTATGCACATCAGACATACCGCTTTTAGTATTAGTTGTTTGTCTTTTAGCATAAAATTATGGTCATCTATCTTTCTCTTAATTGCTTTACTCGTCAAGCAATCTTGTTTAAGAGCATCAGTGAACCTACTTATTGATTGAGAAAAAATTATTATTATTTTCCTGAAAATCTACACAGCGAACCTCAATCTTCATGCCTTGCATGAACTTCGTAACCAGTAATCAGTGGAGAGCTAGCTATATACACCATACCCTAACGTTAAAAACGGAAATAATCTTCAGAACTAAGCAGGAAATTTGGGTCTTTTACGATATTAAATTTTGTTAATCCAAGTTGTGTTTCATAAATTACGAGAAAAACTTCCCATTTATTTTATTTTATATGAGTTCATAAGCAATGCCCCTAATTATCATACTGAATTGGTGGAACAATTGAATAGGAAGAAAATATTAGAATTGTTATTACCTGTTCAATTTAGTAATTAAAAATTGATTTTAAACGTTTTCTCTCATATATTTATCGATTTTCTCTCCACTTTTTAGAATTTTTGTATTCTAAAAAATCCCACTTAGTAATTACAGTAGTGAGTTGTTACTTAATCTTGTAACTCATAGCTAAAATCTTCACAATGAACTAAAAGATTGTTTACTTTAAATAAATTAAATTGGTCTTGGGGCTAGACATACTTTATGGTTAAGTAGTAAGCAAACGAAGACATATATCTTATATAAAACTATGACATTTGGTTCCTTTTAAAATCAAGATACATAACTCTTAAATATTAGTTTTTTTATATAATTAAATTGGGGACTACTTTCATTAAATTAATCACATAGCTTATTTGTGGCACAGTTTTTGAGAAAGGGGGACTCAAGAAAAAGTTTCAACGTCTAATTCGAAGGCCAATTTTGGACACAACTTGTAACTTAGAGTACACTGTTGGTGGAAATAAATGCACACGTTCGTTTCATATTTGTTGAAAGTTGTAGAAGTTCCGAACTTCCATTAATCTCAGATGGCAACCATATTGTCAGACAATTTATGTTAGGGCTCTGCGCAATATCTTCAAGGTCACTCAATTTATAACAAATTACTCAAACAACAAACATGATTGAAAGATATATGGTTTTTAAAAAATCTTCCTATATCAAAGTAAAAACTACAAGACAAACCAACAATAAAATTTACTAAAATTCAATAATAAGATATAAGCGATAAAAGTTTTAAGTTCTTTCACTCAAGAATATCTCACAAGTTAACTGCAACTAATCTAGCTCTTTTAGTTTTCTCTTAAACTTTCTAAAAAAATATCTACTTACAACATCTAGAATTGAGTACAAATTGATATATTTTTACCAATATTACTCGAACTAATTGTAGAAATCAAACTTCAATAAAACTATAATTGAACAATGTTATTTGGACTATAAAACTCTTTCATCATCATGTGTTTATGTTCGATGCAACTTTTATTTCTCAATCTTATCTTTAAATCTCAAAAGGATAAGATTTTATGCTACACATAATCACTCACATGACTATATACAATGATCTTGTCTGAACTTGAAGCTTCAAACTCAACATTATGGAGATACACAATCACAATGATTTGCATGATTAATGGACACAACTGTGTCCACCATTTACACTATCATGTTTGAATCCACATGGACATTTCTGATCTCAAAGCATTGCCTTTTAACTTTCACATAGTTACAGAAGCTTCAACAGTTATGCACACAATCGTGTCTATCACTGACACAAGCGCGTGCCTCTCAAACACGAGTGTGTACTCCAGAAGTAGCTTTAACTCATCAGTTTCTACCATAAGTTCACTCAAACTTCATTCCTTCTGATCCATAAAGATAGCCAAAACTTTCGCAGTCTAGATTTAGTGGTTTTTGTGAAGCTAACATCTATAAAACGTGGCTGTACCTGCAACAATCTCTCCCTCTAACCCATTTGGGAGGAGAAACTTATCACCCTAGTATTCTATTGAAAGCATCTCGATGAGCTTATTATAAAGCTCAAACTTACTCTCGGGAGCTATCTTTGTTAACATACCAGCATCATTCTTGTCTGTGTGAAGCTTTTTAAACTTTATTGGTTGTTTTTTAACCACACACTGCAAACAATGATATCTTATATCAATATGTTCAATGCAAGAATGATATATGAAATTTTTGCTTAAATCTATAATACTTTGACTATCATAAAAAAATACTCATCTTATTTTACGTCCAATTTTTGGAAATCGCTTCAACTAAAGCATCTCCTTTTTGTTTTTATAATTGCATCATATTTTGCCTTAGTAGTAGATTGCTAGGAAATAGCTTACCCAACAGATTTGAACAAATAACCAGAGGTTAACTTTCTATATTGAGAACACCAGTGATGTTTACATGTGTGTATTCTTTTAGAATTGGTTCACCGCTTCCAAAACACAAACATAAAGTTCCTCATAAGTATCTAAAGATCTACTTTACTGCTTTCTAATGTACCTTTCTTAGATTAGATAAAAATCTACTCACTAGTCCAATAATAGATGCAATATTTGGTGTAGTACACATGAAGAAGTACAAAATTGAAGACATGCTCTCTTTCTCCTTTTTGGTGGTAGGATATATTCTCGTGCTTAACTTGAAATGAGTTAAGAAAAATAAACATATTTAACTTAAGAAAATTCATTAAAAAATAACAGACTATTTTCATGTAATAAATTTTTTGTATCACTGTATTTTTATTTAAAATTGAAGGCTTATTAGACCATACTTTATCGTCATTTGGAATGCGGTTACTTAATTTAAGTTAAAAAAAATTAGATGAAAGGTAAGATCCATACCATTACCAATATTGGATCGAGCATGTGTATGAAATTAATACTACTTCCTAATCATGTCTCTTACTTATTTTTAACTTCTCATCGTTAGTCACCTTCTTTGTCTCTGTTAAGTACCTTGTACTTTTGTTGTTGCAAAGGAAAATACAATTATTTTACCTGAACTTCAAGAGAAAAAGAAGTTTTCTGTCTCATTAATCTTCATTTGAGTGAAAATGATTTATAAAAGATCAATTCACCATTCTTAGAGCTAATGACTCGATAAAAAATGAGGCTAAAAGCCAACTCTACTATAATATAAATCCTGGTAGAGAGCTTTATGTTTTTCAATTGTAAAAGTTAAAATTGAACTCGTTCTACGTGATTATAATAACCTATGATCAACTTTTTCTTTGTAGTTTTATCCAAATATTTTTATGTCTTTGTTATAACTTAATATACCATAATGATATAATTTGATTTGTATTAAGAGATGAAAGAGATCAAAGATAGGAAAGGAAAAGAGAGGTGTACAAAAAGAAAGGTAAAGATAAGGTGCATACTATAATAATAGGGGGGCAAATTGTTGTATGAGGAAGCGTCAACTGTCACTGTTAGAAAAATGTAATGGAGAGTTCGAAAAGGAAATAAAGCAAAAGACTAACTGCATGCTTCAGCTACAACACTCCACAACATTATTATCGTTGGGACTTAGTCTCTCGAAACAGCACACTCACTCTCTTTGTCACTTTTGCAATACATTACGAGACTTTGTGTGGCTATCTTCTTCTATGATGAAAAAGGCAATACATATAAGTATATGAAGACATGACTAGCTACAAGTTTTGGAAATAAAATGAGATGGTTTCTTCCCAGATGGGCTTCCTTTTATTCCCTTTGATGTCAATCAAATTATTCCTTTCCTCCTTTCACTATAACAAACTAGGCACTTAACTACATTTTTTTTGGCAACGTTTTAAAAATCATCGCTAAAAGCGACCATATTGCAACAAGTTTAAAATTGTCATTAAAACTCAGCATTTAGCGACTAATTATAAAAGCGTCACAAAATGATCAACATTTGGTGACGAATGTACAAATCATCACCAAATGATGAACATTTAATGACGATTTTTGAAAATCGTCATAAAATGATCCACATTGGGTGATAAATATAAACATGCATCATTAAATGAACTTTTGGTGATGCTTTTCAAAAATCGTCACCATAATTTGGTAAACATTTGGTGACGATTACGTATATTCGTCACTAAAATGACATTTGGTGACTATTTTAAAAAATCAACACCAAAGGTTCGTAAATATTTAGCTACGTGTTTTTTGCTATATTTTTCACATTGTCGCTAAAAGTAACCATTTGGTGACGATATTTAAGAAACATCACTAAATGATCAACATTTGGTGATGAATTTTGTTTTGATTGTCACTAAATGGTCCATATTCAATGACAATTTTTGAAAATCGTCAATAAAGGTTCCACAGAAATTTGCAACATATTTGGTGACCATTTGTCAAAATTGTTACCAAAGGGTCACTTTTTTTGAAATTGTTAAACTAACATTTTTATAATCTATCATAGTTAAGATATGTTTTATTGGAGATTTGTTTTGAATGTTTACAACATATTGTTGGAAAAACACACACAACATAATTTTAAGTGCTAAACAGTAGTATTAATTAATCATTAATATTTACTAATAGTGAAAAAATTAGTTACAAATTTTTTTAATAATTGTATCAATATTATAATATGATATATAGAGTAGTATGAACTTTGAATTAGAAGGTTAACAATTCTTACAGTCATAGAACAAGAATAATAATAGTCCACACTCAATAGTATGCAACTTGACCCCTAATTAGTAGAGGTTGTTTGATAAATTCTTACAGACACAACAATAAATCAACTTTAAAGCTGAGTTCAGTTGAATTGCATTGATAAATGACAATGATATAATTATTTTTTTAGATTCCAAATGAATGAGAATCGGTAAAGGTAAATGAGTCCTCGATGTTTAGATTCCTGACAAAGGTCCTTGCACGTTCGAAGGCACCAATTAAAATAGTGACAGTTCTTCCCTCAGGTGAGGGTTTTTCATACCCTTTTACAACATCATTTCCGTTATAGCTAAACATTTAGAGGATACAGTGAATGAATCGCCAGATTTAGTATGAAAAACAAGTTTTGCGGATGAACTTTCAGCATGAAATGATTTACTTGGAACACAATCAATATAGAACTTAGATATTGTCATATTAGTAAAATGTTAAACAAACTAAAATTGGAGTGACATACTGTTGTGATATCACTTCTGCCTCCATGGACATACATGTCATCTTCGAGATTAAAGGAAGCTTAAAACAACATGTAGTATATACCATCAAATGTGAATATATATAATAGCTTCATAAAAGTAAATGAGATGTACATGATACTAAATACCTTGAAGTAGAAGACCAGCCATAGAAGACAAATGATCATTAGTGTATGAAGGGGGATTTTTTTTCTGCATTGTTTATTTCTTCAGCAGGGACAATTTTGCCACATTTCTCCCAATGAAATGAATTAGTAACATCTGAAACTAGTCATCATGTCGACATTCCTTGATTAATAATGTTAAGAGATATATTCTGCAAATGTCGATTTAGAATAAAATGATGATATGTTTAACTCTAATTTCGATAATAAGTGAAAGTAGTCCAGTTTAGCACTTATACATCTTTAATGAGCTTAATGATATGAAAGTTACCCTTACTAAAATTTTAGAAATCTATTGTGTAATTTGTATCATATGCAAAATTTAGAATTTAAAGTATAATAGACATGACTATACTCTTGATGTACATAAATATATTATTATCTATATATTGGGCTATATTACTATTAATGGAAATGAATAAAAGTAAAATACTCTTGAAGACCTTTCATCAAATAGGTACGAAGCTTTGATAAGGGAAGCATTAAAGGTCATTGGAAAGAAGCCAAACCATATGCAAATAACAAAGACAGACAGTAAATCATCTTCGAAACACAACCCATACATCAAATACATAATTAAGAACTCACAATAAACACCTAAAGGTATATGTTAAACTTATTACAACTTCATTAATTAAAATAGAACAAAAGAACAGTACCTATTCAGTTAATGATGGTTCTTCGACGGTGATGACCACAATATAGAACCCAAACAAAAGAGAGGAGATAGTGGTTTATAGTATGGAGGATTTTAAGAAATGTTGACGGCTTGAATGAGAATGGAGGAACCTTTTATTGTGTTTATGATTGAAAACCTAATACAAAATGACGTCGTTTTAATTGTTTAGGTAAATGATGTTGTTTCTTGTTTATTATAGTTGTTTGGAAGTATTATTAATTAATTTGCTACGACCTATTATATTTGGTCGACAAACATCAGATGTAGCGACTAATATATGGTTCGACTAATAAGGTTAATGGTAGATGAAGGGAACAAAAATGATGTTGTCATGTTCACTAAAAATTGATTCATTTGGTAATAATGAAATGTGGTTTGCATTTCCTATTAATTCAACTAATAAAAAAATAAGATACTAATTTTAAAAAAATTTCCAATTTAATTTTGTTTATCTACCAAATTAAAGTTTAGTCATTCTAAAAAATTAAACAAATAAAGAACAATTGCATATATAAGTGAGAAGATAAAATTTGCATTTTGTATAATGTATTAAGAATACCTCATATATATTAATCAATTAAGAAAATTAAGAAAGTAAAGAGATTGCTTCAGTTTTGGCGATGATGTGAAAATTTGGTAGCAAATTGTCTTCCACTTGTGACTAAGTAAGGTGGTTGATCGCGAAAACAGTCTTCTGTGATTAAATGTACTCCATTGCACCCTGGGTATTTAAATTAAATGTGTCTTTTTTTACAAATAATAAGGTTAATGGTAGATTAAGTGTTAAAGGGTAAATGTTGTCATGTTAGTAATGAATTTGGTAAAAATGAAATGTGGTTTGCATTTCTTATTAATTCAACTAATAAAAAAATAAAATACTAATATTTAAAAATTTTCTAATTTTATTTTGTTTGCCTACGAAATTAAAATTAAAGATTAGTAATTCCTAAAAAATGAAGCAAGTCAAGAACAACAGCGTATATAAGTGTAGAAGACAAAATTTTCATTTTGTTATTTGTAATAGGAATACCTCATATATATTAATCAATTAAGAAAATTAAGAATGCAAAGAAAATACTTGGGCTTTGGCGACGTTGTGTATAACTAGTAGTGAATTATCTACCATTAGCGACCATAGTTTTGATCGTTGCAAAAAGGTGAACAAGTTAAAAAAATAAGTGGGACGACATCGTTATGTCCGCGTTTGTTTTAACAAACGTCGAAGTACTGGGCTCGGGTCTTGTTTCCTATCCCGAGGCGACCGCTCGGGGGTCTTCGAGCAAGGCTTGGGCGGGGAAGGGTCGAAAATATTCAAATTGAAGAATCAGCAGCGGGAAAAGTGGCGGTTCGTCGCGGCGAGAGCCTTGCAACGTTGGTTCGCTGCGGCCCAAACTTGGCTTCGTCGTGGCGAACTCTTGGGGACACATCGCAGCGAACGACCAACATCACGCAGCGGTGAGCTCCTAATTTTTTCCGAGACCCGACTCCCAACATTTGCATATATATTCTAAAAGTTAGACACACCCATAAATAAAGGAACTTCAATTCTTCATGTCATTACAATTCAGAGATTGAACTTGCGAACATAACACAATACGTATCAAAACTTAAAGCAAAATACATAAGGATGCTCAATGTTGATATGCTTGAAAAGCTAACCAAAATCACTAACTTAGTGCAAAAGCTTCTA
>JANITW010000236.1:11384537-11406480 GCA_027564335.1 Erythroxylum williamsii
CGACATTTTTGGCTCTCGTTGGTTATATGTTTCACCGACGAATATATTGTGTATCCAAAACTTTTATGCGACGATTTTAATATTTTCAATAAACTAACCACTATCAATAGTAATAGTAATCATTCTTTCGTTCTAACTAACTATCATAATTATAATATGATGCTGGGTGAGTTTAAATTTAAAAAGATTTTATCGGCAGAAATTTTTTATTCCGCCAATAATTTTTGCCTCTTTATTGACGAATATCTTATACCGTCGCTAAATCTTTTATCAACAGGAATCTTGTACCGTTGTTAAAATCTATTGTAAAATCTGTCGGGATGATTTCTCTTCATATTTAGTGACGGATATTAGTATCGCCGTTAAACAAAATTTTTTTGTCAATTTTACCTACAGAAATGTTTCTTTCGTTGGTAATTTGCAACGGTATATTTTTCGTCAATAATTTTTCGTCACTAAAATCCATCACAAAATTTATTGGGATAATTTCCCTCTATATTTAGCGACGGATATTAGTACCGTTATTAAACGAAAAATTTTCCTGTCAATTTTATCTACAGAAATGGATTTTTCGTTAGTAATTTTTAACGGTATATTTTCTGTTGGTAATTTTTCGTCACCAATTCTTGCTTTTTTTTGTAGTGTTTAAATAAGATGTCACCAACATTAATTATAAAATTTAATTAATTCATATTTCAAATTTCTTAAAAATTGTAATAAATTAAATTAAATTTGTTTTTGACAATTATAATAAAATTTAAATTTAAAAATAAATGTTGTCACTATAAAATATTCGGTACTAAAACAAAATCGTCACAAAATGTTATTACGTACGTTTACAAGAACGTCTCTAAAAACATTTACCTACAACAAATAATTAGTAAATAAAACTATTCTACTACAAAAACAAAATCAATAGTAAAAATATTTACTTATGACTACAGTTTTGTAGGTAAAAACCTTTATCTATGAAACATATACGTTGCAAAATCCTATGTATGACATTTTTGGCTCTCGTTGGTTATATGTTCACCGACGAATATATTGTGTATCCAAAACCTTTTATGCGACGATTTCAATATTTTCAATAAACTAACCACTATCAATAGTAATGGTAATCATTCATTCGTTCTAACTAACTATCATAATTATAATATGATGTTGGGTGAGTTTAAATTTATAAAGATTTTATTGACGGAAATTTTTTATTCCGCTAATAAATTTTGCCTTTTTATCGACGAATATCTTATACCGTCGCTAAATCTTTTACCGACGGGAATCTTGTATCGTCACTAAAGTCTATTGTAAAATTTGTCGGGTTGATTTCCCTCCATATTTAGCGACGAATATCAGTATTGTCGTTAAACAAAAAAATTTTCGTCAATTTTACCTACGAAAATGTATTTTTTGTTGGTAATTTGCAATGGTATATTTTTTGTCTGTAATTTTTTGTCATTAAAGTCCATCACAAAATTTATTGGGATGATTTCCCTCTATATTTAGTGACGGATATTAGTACCGTTTCTAAACGAAAATTTTTCCCGTCAAATTTATCTACAGAAATGGATTTTTCGTCAGTAATTTTTAACGGTATATTTTTCGTTGGTAATTTTTCGTCGCTAATTCTTACTTTTTTGTAGTGTTTAAATAAGATGTCACCAACATTAATTATAAAATTTAATTAATTCATATTTCAAATGTCTTAAAAATTGTAATAAATTAAATTAAATTTTTTGACAATTATAATAAAATTTAAATTTAAAAATAAATGTTGTCACTAAAAAGTATTAGGTACTAAAACAAAATCATCACAAAATGTTATTGCCTATGTTTATAAGAACGTCTCTAAAAACATTTACCTACAACAAATAATTAGTAACTAAAGCTATTCTACTACAAAAACAAAATCGATAGTAAAAATATTTACTTATGACTACAGTTTAGTAGGTAAAAACCTTTATCTATGAAACATATATGTTGCAAAATCCTATGTACGACATTTTTGGCTCTCGTTGGTTATATGTTTCACCGACGAATATATTGTGTATCCAAAACTTTTATGCGACGATTTCAATATTTTCAATAAACTAACCACTATCAATAGTAATGGTAATCATTCCTTCGTTCTAACTAACTATCATAATTATAATGATTATATCTATTTTCATTCATCTCTATATTCGTTCTCATTCCTATTACCATTACCTAATTTGAACCAAGCGCCCCCTCAATACTTGATACGAAAAGGTAGAAATGTTAGCGCTCGTGTGCCTTTTTCTATTTATAAAAAATACTAGAGTTTCTTTGTTATTCAAATTAAACTTCCTAATTATAATTAAGTTTTTAAGTCATGATATTTATCAAACTTAACAATTAAGTCGAACTTATTTTAAATTAATGTTTTGTCTTTTTAAATGCTTTTTCTAATGTATGACCCATTAGGTTTTTAATATGTTGGCAATGATTATAAATCATAATTCTAATTCATAAATTTTTTTAATTTATATTTAATTTTTAATTAAATAATTTATAATCGTAAATAAACATTGACATCTAACAATATGTTATAATCAGTAAAATATTAGAAATGTCAAATTGGTTTAACTTAACCTATCCACATAAAGTTATAACGTATAATTTTATTCTTTTGTCATCTAATATTCTAATTGGATATAAAGTATGAGTATAGTGTCTACACTTTTGAATCCAATCATGTCCATCCTTACTAATTATTAATTGATATATACTTGATATTTTAAAATGCCTTTTCAAATCTCAATTCACTATGGCAAAATAATCCCTTAAATCACTACTAATTAAGAAGAACATAACATTCTCTCTAATTATTATAGAATAATAAATCATTTATTGACTTACCTAATTATCTCCATATGATTCATATTATATCTAAGTACTATCAACTGAGCTATCAATAGAATAAGTTATGAGTAACATCAAAATATAGTCATTCTTATACGAGATACTTTAGTAATCTCAAGTCTAAGGATCAATTATACAACCATCATAATAAGAAAATCTACAGAAACATAAGTAATATTCCATTTAGAATCCTCATAATAGGGATAGTTCAGTAAACTCATTCTCTAATAAACACCCGCACATTTATTTAAGTACTTTTATGCTTTAATTTATGAGATTGATTACTTTTTTTATATGAAAGAAATATAATATATGTTAGTTTTGCTACTTCATCTCTTTCAATTTTGTTTATGTCATTATATGCTCATATAAAATCATGTTTGTACACATGCACATATGTAAATGTCTTATGAGTTTTTAGTAGATAAGAGAATTCAAGTAAGTGGGTTAATAAATTTACAAAAGTATGTTAAATTTTTATTAAATATTTTATATGCGATTTCTAATTTATTAATTAGTTTTTAATTTTTATTGTAAATGGAAGATGTTGAAGAATTTTTATATAATAGAAGTCAGTTTGAGTTTCAAATGGTGATGGCAGTTGGAGTGGAGTGGTAGAGAGGCCTAACATTTTAGACATTATCTATAGTTAGCACTGACAAGTCTAGGTTGATCTCACGAGGACTAGAATTTCTTTTATTATCTAATATAGCAAATTATGGTGATGATAATAAAGCAAATGTAAAATTTTAAATAATAAACAAAAATAAATCAACACAGTTGACTAACTAGAATGAAGATTAAACTCCTAACAATCTAAATAAACAATGGTACCTAAATTTCAAATCTCCTTAGGACTTCTTAAGCAATTATGATTTCACTATTCAATTTAATATACAGTTTATTAGACTTTAGAAATTTCTATCTTCTGTTAATATCTTTCTCAAGACTACTAGTACCTAACTTTTAGTTGATTAACTTAAATCTCTTTCTAGTTTAAACCCTTAAAATTGCATTAATCGATTTCTTAAGCTCAATTGTATATAGTAGCAATATTAATTCACGAATAATTAAAAACACATAATTGAATCTAAATGAAAGTAAAAAATGAATTAAGTTGAAAAGAAATCACTACAAGATCTATCTCAGGGTTCATCTAAACTAGGTACTAACAAAATTTTAATTCATAATCATAGAAGTTATAACATCAAAACCAAAGGAAAACTAAAAAACCAAAAAAGACATAATGAAATTCCTTTTGATCTTCATGAAATCTACTTTAGATTGATGGAGATTTGATGGAGATCTAATTGAAATGTGTTTGTTTGCTTCTTTGCTTGTTTTTTGTTCTTTATATTGTCCTAAGCTATAAATATACGTTTTCCCAAGGGTAATTTGAGCCTCCTACAAAACTCCTACTAAATCCTCTTGTTTTCACTTGATAATTGCCTTTTATAGTGCGAAATTAATGTTTCCGACGTTTACATGGTCAGTCACATAACTATGTGCATGATTGTGTCCTTCAATCTTGCTTACCTCTTTGAAAATTGTAAAGAAGCGCAATCCAAAAGAGTTATACGATCACCCATACAATCACGTAGACTTACACAACACTATCCTTTGTCACCAAAGTTCCCTCCAAAATAGCTCTATTTTTTAGTTTTTTGTTTCGGTTCCACCCTAATTCTTCTCTTATTGTTATCCATGAAAGTAAACAAGATCTAAAAACATAATAGAAATAAAGCTAAGTACTAAAAATAATAAGAAACTCTCGAATAAACAAGCGAAATGCATAAATATGGATTAAAAATATAGTATATTTAGCATTTATTAAGAAATCATAAAGATAATGATGAAAAAAGTTTATTTCTTGTTATTTTTATTAAACTCATATGTCCCATAGATTAAATAAATAATTCACATAAGAAGGGGTCGTTCGGGAGTGCTAAGAATACTTACATGTGCGTATCCCACATCGAAGATAGTAACAACCTACAGCCTCATCTTAGCATCAATGTTGTGAGTCCATCGAGTGATAAGGACAAATCATGGAGTGATAAGGATGATATGGTTAGTGATAAGGACTTCCAAAGGGCAACAAGTTCCCATGGAAATGGTAGTTTATTAGATAAAGGAAACTCCATCTAATTGATAGCACTGATATCTCTTTTTAATATGTTAGTTGCAGTATTAGTGAAGATAAAATAGTAATCTTTCCTTCCTTATTTTATACAACTGCTATATACTCTTCCTTGTCTTATACAATGGGTCTATAGTTTTAATCTATATATATAGCTTTCTTAGGCGTGCAATCATATGAGAGTGGAAAGAATCAATTGTAGAATAATAAAATCCCTCTTTGCTGCAATTCTAATTTTTTTTGGACAAAAAAGGAAAAGAATATTAACATATAAGTCTAGTGAACTACTTCACTTTTTTCAATTTTGTTTTAGATTGAACCTTACTTGGACTTATGTGTGGTCTAACTTTTTTTCTTGTATGGGCCCGCGGGCTCATTGCAAATTTGACATAGTATCAAAGCCTATAAAGATCTTGACCTACAGTTTGCCCCAAAAGGGCCCATCATTTAAACAACTAAAGAAGGATTTGAAGTCTGCATGGACAAAATGGCCTAGCAGTATTGTTTGCCCCAGGATGGGGCTTATTTGACCTGAATCAAAAGTCGAGCCTTGATGATGATTGTTTGCATACTTATCTAAATTGCCCAAGTTAAAAAGGGGCTCACATGTGAGGGGAGAGTATTGAGAATACCTACATATAAGTGTCCCACATTAAAAAAAGAGGGGAAAGAAGCTTATCGTATAATTTTAGTGGGCTACTATACCAATTACCAATTAGTTTTAGGATAGAATTTTACTTGATCTTTTGTGTAATTTAACTGTTTTCCTTGTGTGAGCCCGCAGGCTTATTGCAAATTTGACATTTTGCCGCTAACTTAATTAATGGTATTTATTAACGAAATTAACATCGAAATATATTTAATAAAAAAAGTTCAAATATTAAAGTTAGAGTTAAATTTAATTTTAATGACTTATAGAAAGTTATTGATTAAAATATTTTTAAAAAAATCAACATAAAGGTTTTTGGTTTTTGAGAGTGTGTACCAACCACTAGTAATTCCCTCGACTTCACTAGTAGTGTTTACTTTGTCGTCACTTTTCTTAAACTTGAAATGTGGTCGTTGTACCTTTGGGTCAACTATGACCAAGTTATTATATTAAACTTAGGATTTAACTATAAATATAACTGGTGCCGGTCCTTGATAAAATAATTGGTAGTGACGTGGGAGAAATTTTTTTGAATATAAATTAAGTTACTTACGATGCATAAATATTTTTTAAATAAAAATAAGAAGAAAGATGAAAAATATGTTGAAAATCAATGTTAACTAAAGAGAAAAACCATGTCTTCTGTACTGATATGAGATGCAGTACTTATTTTAAAACCCTAAGTTGGAGAATTTAAGTAGGATTAATATCTTGATTTTGAGAAATGAAAACTTAATTATATACTAGACGCAAATAAAAGTACTAATAAGGTACTTATTTCGCGGCATCCTTCGAGTAATTATTCCGCCATCAATGTTAGTTGGAGGTCAAAAGAATAATGATCAGATAAGTCTGAGTTGGGTCAAAGATTTGCACCAAGCATGACCATTTTTAGCATATTGATGGTAGGTTTTCTTTCTGGATTAATTAGAGCAGTGATTGTGAATTATAGTACCAAACCAAATGGTGGTGTTACCTATATGGGAAAGAGACTTCAACGGGTGATTTGCGTTAATTAATAGTCATGTACTGATCTTACGTACTTTGAGACTTTTCTTATGGATATGAACTGATTTCTAACAATTGCTAAAACCTATGTTTGAAAACATAGTTGTGTGGGATTTATCTATACGCAGGGTAAGAAAAAGAATGTTTTCCTGAAATAAATTGTTTTCTTGGGTTGAGATGGATTCACTAAGCTAACTAGGTTCGTTACGATTGCATGTAATATGAATTATAGTTCCGGTTAAATAAAATTAGTAATGACCGTACGTGTTCCACATGTTTAGACATATGGCCATCCAAATAGTTTGGTGACATTTTTCTAGCTATCTCCTTATGCTTCGTTATATATATATACCCACCAAACGATGGGATAAGAAAATGACGTTCCAATATTAAAATTCAACATAACTTTCCAAAAAGAAGTGAACAATTGCACTGTCATTGTATCTTAGTTGCTTGTTTGTATATGAAATCGACTCAAAAGTTACTCATTATAAAATTGGAAACCCTCACCTAATGATGTAATGCCTTAACCAACATTTCCTTGCTTAAGAGGTAATCTAGATCCGTCGGTACAATCTGTCTATCTATCCATCTATCTATATATATATATATATATATACTCTTGACCCTCTTGTAGTACCCAATTCTGGTTATTTTAAAACCTCGCCCGTTTTTTCTATTGCTCCAAAAAGTTGATATCCAAAAATTGTTGACAAGTATAACATGAGAAATGCGTTAAAATAATATGCAAGAAACACGATTTGCATAAAAATGGAGGCGCCGTTCTTGTCACGTACAACTAATCTAAGTGTTAAGTTTGTTAGTTTTGGACAACGGGACAACTAAAGGCACTTAAAATGTAGGCTATCAATGAGATACGAGCATTGAAAATGTAGTTCAGTAGAAGGAAACCATGGACATGCATACACTAACCCCATCAGCGGTAACTTGGATCTTGTTTTTATATTGATAATAAATTAAACAACTTGTACTTGTCGACTTAATTTCTTCTTATTATTCAAGTGAATAGACTGATGATGAAATGATTAATTAACTTCTTGTTTGCAATCGATTGCCTGAATATGTAAGCTATCGCTTTAGTCTTGCCAATTTGATAGTTTAATAGACGGTCTAGGGGGGGATTGATTACTAGTCAAACTTAAGCAAACGTGTAGTATACAATCGGTTCCTACGTGGAAGGCATCATCGTATAGGAGGATTGTTTTAACCTATGAAAACATTGACTGGTGATAAAGAATACAATTAGACAACGTAAGAAATGGGTCTGTGTAGGTGACAAGATAAGGGTCACCATCCTAATTCTTTTCCGAGGAACTTAATCATATATGATCAAATGTACATAAGTTTGTGGAAAAATGTGTGATTGCGGGCTTAAGTAAAACAATTGCATAAAGACCAAACGAATTAAAATATGGGTGATAAGGACACATTTTGGAGACCTCCCCCTTTTCACTTTAATAGCCACTAGAGAAAGAAAGCTTCGAGTCTCTGCATGCCTGGCTTTTGATTAGGGGTGGGGTAAGAGTAGACTAGTCACATTAAATAATAATAATAATAATAAACAATTTAAATTTTAATAATATAATATTCTTGTTCGAATCCTCAACTTCAAGGGTTCCCAGTCGTAAGTTCGATCATCACTAAAAGATTGAATCACAGTATGATCTTAGTCAGCTCCTTAACAGAGCGATCCACTGCCTCTCGTTATTAGAAATCGAACTTAAGACCTTATTCTAATTGACCCTGTTAGTTAATCAACCAAACTCTTCGTACGGGCAAATAATAATACAATATTCTAAATTGGTAGGAGAAGCAGTTGATTACATTAACCAAGGGACTAACATTCTCATGGAATGGCTCCACCCTTTTCGAGATAATATTATTACCCTTCTTTTCCTTTTCTTTTCAAATCCCCACTTTTACTTTATTTCTTTTGTTCTCATCTTCACACTGTATAATAATTTATTAAGTTGCAGATAAAATCGGTGGAAAATAAAGGCAAAAATTGGGGTGTTGAAAACGACTTGAGATTGAGATTATTTGACGCTTAGGCTTAGCACTTGCCATGTGTGATGATATTGTAACAAAGTGTTTACGTATCACGTGGTCCCACGTGGCACACCCGACAAGGGCCCCATGGCCACGCGGGAGTTGTGGTCCAATGTCAATGTCAATGTGGGGCCAGGGTGAATAGAAGTGACACATGCATTGAAAACAATGGTGACAACATCCTGTGAATCGACTTGGACGAGGATGATTTTAAATCTCCAGTGGCACACTTCCAAATTTATCACCGACTGAACCTAGTATATTGATTAGAACATATCATTGGTAGTTTAATAATACTGAAATTAAAATATTGTCAAAATTAAACAATTTCATATTTGGATAACAACATTAAATCCAGTGCGTAGCGTACACTAAGAATAACGACTGTGGAGAAAAAAAAGGGTTTGCTTCATTTTCTGAGTTCGTTTACCGGTCGAATTTGGTTACTGAACTAAAATCAGTATGGTTAATTTACCAGTTGCAGACCTTTTTAACGGTCAATCTTCTATGACACTTGTAAATCATTTACCCTGTTAAAGATTAGACAGGGATCTTCAAAATAGAGATGAATTAACCAAGTTGTTGTCTCCATAAATTCAGTGGCTCCGGATTGAATGCATAAACCTTGATGTGGTGGTCCATAGCAAGGTTTCGGGCAATGAGGGAAACAGAACCAATCACTTGAGACAAAGAAAAAGGAAACGTTTTGTAATACAGACTCCAGGGCTTTCAAATAAATCCAGAGCCGATGGGGAAGCGGGGAGATCCTGTCATTTTGAGTAAATAATAGACCGGGCAACGTTCTAAGAAATGGTCCCAAGATTCTTCCTCAACTTAGGTTCTTCAACTTTTCTTCGTGCATACATCGATCAGGTATCGTAATGCCATGGGCTGCCAATTCCAAGGAAGTTGAAATCGGGGGTCTGAAGCTCAGGTTCAGTTCAGGCTTGGTTATGACTAAGAGGTTTCCGATATTAGCCCATTAGGTAGTCTTATTTTATCTTATTCTATAGGTCCATCAATAATTCACTAATATCCTCTGTCCACTCAAGTTGTACTGTCTTTGTACTTGGTCGTCAAGTTTTTATTTTTGGAGGTATTTGTTTTTATTTTTATTTTTATTTTTGTTTTTAAATTTAGTAAAAAAATTTATTTTTTATTTTTGCTAACTCCAAAGGCATATGGGTTATCCTTATGTGATTTAAACAAGAAGGTGACTACCAATAAATTAGCATACACTTGATTTGGAATATGAAAACACTCTTATAAAAATATGTAGGATTTGTCTAAGTTGAATCATAGAGTTCTTCGTAACTAAACAACACTTTAAGAGAGATGTGTGAAGAGAAAGCCAAATTGTAAATAACCTCTACAGATTTTGATTATAAAACTAGATGCTTTATATTTCATTTTAATCTTTATTCATTTCTTCCTCTTATTTATTATTAATGAAGATCAGTTGCAGTCTCAACTTGATGTTGTATATGCTATAGAAGGATTAAAATAATTAGAATTTCTTTGTGATGAAACTAATGATTCAACTGCTATAAGAAAGGGAGAAGAGCATGGTTCCATATAAGGAAATCACTTCAAAAAAGAAAGATCAAGCCATTAAGAACTAACTTGTGATAAAGTTAATGGTTCAATTGCTATAACACAATAAGATGAGCATGATTTGACAAAGGAAGAATCTTTCATTAGAGCTGCAGCATTGATAGGTAAATTTAGAATGACTAAATAGGCATTTATTACATTTTGGCTTGAACGTTTACACAAAAAGTATCAATTCACTCCATAATTGGAATTTTCTCTCAAAAGGTTCTTTTTAGTAGTTTGAAAGACCCACCAATAGATAAGAGGCTTCCAACCCAAATTTGAATCCACTTATGCATGTTAATACCATTCCATGTTTGTAGATCTGTGCCATCTTATACCCTTTCATGAATTTGAATTTAGTTATGTATTTATACGGTTATTGGTTAACTTTAGATAGATGTTAACTTAAGTTTCCACGACCTTTAAATTGACTCACATGTCAAGTTCCTCAAAACTTGTGCTTCTTACAAAAGGAAATAAATCATAAAACATGAGTAAACTTTTCAATATACTATAGTCCATTGTAAACTATTTAATTTCAAATTAATAATATGCATTATGCTTAGGATATTCATTGATGTTATCACGGATAAAGTATTTATAATAAAGTATTGTAACTAACAAATCAAAAGTATCATGAAAAAATTAAGTTGAAGGATGTTAAACTAATAAGAAGTTCATAGTTACAACTATGACAATATGATTTCTTAAAGTAACAAAACCCGTGTTATATTATTATATAATTATTTACACATATAAAATACCAACACTTTAGGTGGTCTACATACTGCTACTGTTTAAAAAGTTACCATCACTATGTATAAAAATTATCACCATTGTCAACTAAGCATATTGTAACATTATACAAAAAATATCTTTACTATATAAAAAATATTAGCACTGTTTACAATAGATATCACTACTCTACAAAAAAAATACCACCACATTATACAAAATATATCACCAGTTCATATTGAAACAAAATAATATTATTAAATTTATTTAAAAATATCTCCGCCCTTTACAAAAAATTACTACAACTTTATACAAATTACCACCAAATTATACAAAAAAAATATTCAATATTATAAATACCATCGATTTATATTCCAAATATTATAATTTATTAAACAAAATAGCACCCTATATAAAAAACAACATCATTCTTACAAAATTTACTATTACTTTATACAAAAAATATCACAAGTTTATATTACAAATATCACATCTTTATATAAAATATCACTACTTTATACAAAATACCACCATGCTATGAAAAATATAATATTAGTTACACAAAAATATACAACTTTATACATAAATTACAACTAAAGTTTTAGAACTCCTCCCAAGCTTTCTACAATATCTTGAATCATCTTAATTAAAAGTCATATGAGAAAGTTGTATGTAATTAAAAAAAAATTATCTTAAATTGTCTATAATTTTGGTAGGAGAGGTATGAATGAGGAAAATATTGTGCCCTAACTAGCAGTCTTCACTTTTCTCAAAAAACTCAAAATACAAAAGTGGTAAAGCTCTTTTTCATCTTTCTATAATATCTTAAATCATCTCAATTATCGATCTAATGAGAAAGTTGTGCTTAATTTAAGAAGTATTATTCAAATTGTCCTTTTTTTTTTCAAGAGAGACAGGTTGGAACACGATTGTGTTCTTCACTCTCTCTCAAAAAACTAAAAAATAAAAATTTTCTCTCGAATGAGAAAGTTATACCCAATTTGAAGAAACCTTATTGAAATTTTTTATAATTTTTCTTTCAAAAGAGAAACATAAGTGGGGACACGATTGTATTTTAGATCGTGCTCTTCATTTTTTCTTAGAAAACTAAAAAACAATAGATCTCTTTATAAGTTTTCTTTTGTTTGGAATAAAAATAATTCATTGAATGAAATAAATGAAAATACATATTGGCACAAAAGCTAGCAAATTAAACTAAAACAAAAGCTAGCAAATTAAACTAAGTTAGCCACTCTTAAGCAAGACCATACAAGATGTAGAACAAATAAAGTATCAGGTTAGCTCAAAATGGCAACAATCAGTTCAGAAGACATTCTAGTCTATGAGGATTTTGTTGCTAAATTTGTGTTTATCTTTGTATAGCTGCAAGTGCATTCTAATACTGCTAAAAATAGTCTTCAAAAAGACTTATGGAGAGTTGGAAGTTAATTTGAAAATTCTGTCATTTCTCTCATTCCAAATGCTAGCAACAATGCATGAAGTGGATATTAAAAATAACCATCGATTCCCTTCATACATAAATATTATTTGAGTACTCCATATTGTGATGTCAGATCAATCAGTTGGAGGATTAAAAATGTCATATTGTGCCAATATGAATTTTTAGATAGTAGCCGCATAAGAGCAAGAGAAGAAGAGATGATCATGAGATTTATTATGAGTTCGACATAGGGAGCACCAATTAGGGGATCATTAAAAATTTAACAATCATGTCCATTATAGCCAACCTTAGTTTAAAAGCTTGCTAAAGAGTGTGTGCATGTCTAGAATTATGATTCTTGCACCATACCACTTGGAAGCAAGGAAACTGAGGGTGTTTTATTCTGTAAACCAACTTAGCCAGCCTTGCAAAGAAAAGTCCAAATCATTCTAATGTCTACAAAGTTCTGTCTGGTTATCCTTTTAAAGTAAAGTTGGGGATTGATTAGATTAAACTCAAAAGGTAGTTAGTGCTATTGAGTTGCCTTAGAATTGTCAACCTATGAGCTACACTTGCACTACCAGAAATGTGGTTCTTGTAAAGGTGAAGATTAGGAACTGAATGGAGGGACTCCTGATTAAACCAAGGGTCTATCCAGAACTAGAAAATTTCCTTATTGCCTGCTACGAAATTGCAGTGAGGCTTAAGACTTTCCCTAACCTTTCCAATGTGTTTTACCAAAGTTGATGCATTTTTCAGAATGGGGAAATCTCACATAGACTTATCTTGGATATAGAAAACATTAATCTATTTCACACACAGGGCTCACCTATCTTAGATCAATCTCTAATTCTTCTTGGTAAGCATGTAAAGTTTCATCAACCTAATGTTCAAGATACGTAGACCCCTTGCTTCTTAGGAAATTATATTTTTAGTGAAAGCAAAAGTTGTCATTAAAAGAAGTAATATTAGTCACTATTATTAATAGTGCTCGATTTTTAAAGTCATCACATCCATCACTAATAAAATAGAGACTAATTTAGAAAATTGGTCACAATTATGCAACACTTTTGTGACAAAAGTATTGACACTAAAAACTATAAAATACGTGACAAAACTATATGGTAATAGTAACTTTATATACTTATTACAAATTTGTCGAAACAAAAAATATTAAGAAGTGACAAATAAAGTCATAACAGTACTTTATTTTATTGTGACAACATCATCGCCACTAAAATAATTTAAAACAGTGACAAAATATTTGTCACTTGTGTTTTTTTATCAGTGTCCATTACTTCTTAGTCACTAATATTTTAAGAAAAAATGCGTCAACATCATTTTGTCACAAAAAAATTTATTCTTATAAAAAATATTGTCATTAATGTGTTTATTATTGTCACAAATAAAACTATCAATTCAACAATAGAATTGCAGTAGTAGTAAAAATTTTTGCATCAGTGACCATATTGTCTAATAGATTTCATCACAAGCATAAAAATTATATGTTACAATAATGTTGTCAGTAAATATAGATTATGTGTTGCATTAAATTTATCACTAATGTGTTCGTGTTTGATACAACTATTATCATCTTCAGATCCTCTAGAGAACGCCACTAATTGAACACCATACTTAGACTGACCAGCATTGATTGCAACATGAGGAAGGTGGGCACCCCATTGTCTGCACTCAAGCCTATCCTCCCAACACTCTTCAATCAAGATATTCAAATTTCTCATAGGATCATTCTTAGAAAGAATTGGTCCAAAATGGTCAGGAGGTACAGTCATAAACACCTTCCCACTATAAGCATTAGCTTTAACATTCTTCTTTGCATGCTCTGTAGTTTATGCTTTGCCCGGCCTATCTTGGTTATGCACGAATACACTTTAGGTCATACGTTGGTAGCACCAGATTGTGAAGTTTTGGCCATACAAATGACAAAAACAAGCATGGAGTTGATATGAGGATTGTGTGCCATCTTTTTAGGGATTTGATGGTGGCAATTTGCGTATGTTTGCTTCCCCTTGTGCAATCCATTTTTGGAAGCAATTGAGGCAAAAGTCATGACAATATAGCATCTGCAATAAAACCCCCAACAAGATATATGTTCTAGTTGAAGAATCCAAATCAACAACCAAGCTAGATGTTCATGACGACATCATATACACATTTTAACTAACTTAAATAAAGAAAAGAGAGAAATTGATACCGTTATAGGCCTTTCTGGTAGTTTCATGCAAAATGAACAGTTCAATCTTCTACTAAGAATATTGAGGAGATGATTGTCTCTGGCGTTGACTTTGGTTGAGTCTGATGAAGAAGACGCTTCTTTACTAAGAAGCTCCTAGCGTCTCTTGGCCTTATCCAAGTCAGAAAGTGAAGAGTCATTCTCGATGGCGTGAATTGAGGCAATGAGGTCGAACATGGATGAAGTGTAGGTTTGTACAGACGATTCCTATTATTGTTCTTTAAAAACTTGCTATCAAGTCAAAAACTCTAGAACACGCACTAAATGTTTCATAAATTGTGAAAAGTTTGAAATTTTCACAAAAAATGGTTTTCACAAACCCAAAACACAACATTTCTTATGAGAAAAAAAAAGAATGATTTCAAGTCTTAAAAATGAAAAATATAGGCATTTGACTGCATAATGAATTAGAAAATCTACAAGAACACAATCAAATCTTTAAAACATTAATGCAAAAGATGCAACCGAAAAAATTTCTCAATACAATAATACAATATGAGCATAGACAAGAACATAGGAAGTGAGAAAGAGAGAAAGGAAAAGAGTACCCATCGGATCAAAGTACAGCAAATCTAAGTTGTCAGTGATTAGGGTTTGCTTGTAGTGAAGAAGAGAGAGCCTAAGCTTTTAATGATACAAAACCCTAGTCTTAGACATCAAGTTTGGTCATTCATCATTGTCATGTGTAGGTTTCATTTTCGACTCAACATCTGATCGGCCCAAGCCTAGCAATGTTCTGTAATAAAGTATTAAATAATTTGATGTTGTATTTAAAGTCAAAAATTAAAACCAAAAAATAAGGAGTTTTGAAGAAGAATTTAGAAATGAAGAAACAAAATAAAAAACCACTATGTTAACTTCCGACTTGAACAACTAGAGACATAAATTGGTGCAAATTGTTGAACGCATATAGTAACTTCCGACTTGAAAAGACTAACATGTTTATTGCATACATCATAGTATGAAGGACGAAATTGAATGTCAATTTATTTTCCTTCAACTTTCTTCTTGGCAAGTCTAGCATTGATTGTGGGTCCTCATCCATGATTTTTAGAATTTACATTTCCTATTTAAAAATAACAATTAATAGACATATATAATATTATATTAAAATTTTAAATGTACAATCATATAATTTTGAAGATCACGTTACTAGTGTTAACAACAACTATTGTATTCTAATTGATAACAATAGTAATTATTATTATGAACAATACAATTATAATTTATTTACAATAAAGAAACCACATTCACAATATAACACAACTTAAACTCAAACATGATATGACGAAATTAAAACCATGCCTAATTGAAAGATGATTAGTGAAAACGATCTAGAAGGGGGTTGAATAGATCTTTTTAATCTTTTTCGCAAAGTGTTACAAAAACAGAGAATTAAAACACACAAAATAAACAAGCAAAATTAAAATGTAAAAAAGTAGGGAAGACAGGCAAACACTGTGTTTATAGAGGTTCGGTGCTAAGACCTACGTCCTCTACCTAAGCTCGGATTTTGTCAAAGTTCTTTACTTACACACTTTTTAGTTCAGTGTGAACTCTTACAACTCAACTTGACTTCCGCCTCAAGCTACATCTTACAAACTATTTGTTTTCCCAGCACAAATCCTACCTCTTAAGTAATTTTTCTCTAATTACTCAACTCACAATAATAACAATGATGGAAAAGAAGTAGTAAAGCTCAGTACATCTGAATACAATTAGAACATGCTAAGAGAAAAATGAGAGCAATATGAAGATAATTTGAACTATAATAAGTATGCTTCACTTTTTGACTTGTACTACCAATCTTCTGGAGTTCCACCCTTTTATATGCAGGCTTTAAGATATATTTAGACATTGTAGAACTCTCTTAGTCGTTTTAGAATGCTCTTAGTCGTTGTATAAAGATTTTTCTACCGTTTGAAATCAATTGACACAGTCAATTATGTTCAGCTGCAAATGATAGTCGACTAGTCAGTATGTAATAGTCGACTAGTATATTATAATCAACTTGTCTTCAAGGGATAGTCGACTAGTACCAACGTTTTTTATGAAAATTTCATCTCCGTTCTTCGAATAGTCGACTAATATGATGATAGTCGACTAATCCATTTATCCAACTTACTGGTCTGTTGTTAATAGTCAACTTGCAACGTGCTGATCGACTTGTCTCAAGCTCCAACTGACAGATCTGATTATTATTGGTTGACTTGTAACACAATGGTCGACTAATACTAGTTCCAACTGACAGATCTCGCATAATCTTCAATCTTTGTTTGTTGAGATGCTGATTTGAATTCTTTATACATGATCTTATCTCTTGATACTCATTATTGCAATCTTGATTTAAATTTCATCTGATTTGGATGGTGAACATGTGCCATCATAATTCAACAAGTGTACCACCATTTTAATCCAAATACCTGAAATTATTTCTTAACTAAATTTGTAAGTTTTATTATTATCAAAACTTAGAAGGATTTAATTTGTCAACCTCTATTGGTCCAACAATTAGGGCTTGATTTGATAGTCCAATTTTGATATAATCAAAATTTGAATTAAATCAATATTATTTTAATTATTTATTTTATGAATGATAATGAACCAAATTTAGTAAATGAAGATGAGGAAGGCGACGATGACAATAATTGAGTATTGATAAGAACTTTGTTTCTAAATTTTGAATAGGATAAGAGTTTTGCTTAATATTTTGGAAAAAAAAAATTTATTATATTTAAACATTTATTTATTTTGATTTTTATTTTGATGAAATTTCAAAGTTATGTTTAGAAAATATCTATTGATGTATAAAATATTACTTTTGGATTTTCAATATATGTAGTTTGAATATTTTATAAGAAAAAATTTAAATTGTTTACAAATAATAATAATATTAAAGAAAAACTAGTGACAAATAGTTTCTAATCCCTAAAATTCATACAATAATAACAAAAATTAATCATTAGAATGGTTAATTTTAATATGCCATTATAACAAGAAATATTTATCATTAATTTGTTAAGTTTATATCAACAATAACATTTGTAACAAAAAGTTGATGATCAAGTGACAACAGAATTTCACGTCACAAAAATTACAAATAGTAGTGACTATAATGATAATTATGTTTTTGAGACAATAGTAAGTAGACACTAACTAATTAAATTTTTATTGACAAAAATTTTCATCACCAAAAGTAAAATATAATGTGATGGTAAATCGTTTCATCACAACAAAAGAAAAATATTAGTGACCAAATCATGTTTTGTAAAAAAAATAGAAAATATTAGTAACCAACATATGTTTTGTCACAATTACAATTTATTCCCACCAAAATTACTTTAACGCCAAATTGCATTTGCTTTTAGTTACAAAACTTAATGATAAAAGAAATTTTGACACTACTAATATATTAATAATGACAAGTTAATTGTAAGAGATACCAAATTATCACAATTACCATTGTATTAGTGACAAAAAAAATTATCACAACTAATCTAAACAATAATGTTAATCAATTATTTTGTCACCAAAAATCTCATATCTGTGACAAAATAATAATTTTAGTCATAAAAAAGTTGTCACTAAATATTTTAACTCTTGTAATGACGTATCTACCCATTAACCTTTCCTACTCTGAACTCCCTTCTATACCCAGACCAAAGAAAGTCTCTAAACGTTTTGTCAATTCTCTTGATAATATAATTAGAAATTTTGAATTATCTCTATCAGAATATTATCAAAATTGCCTAGAACATTTTCTTTTTGGAGAGAGACAGATATGCTATGAAATTAAACTATAGTTAACAAGTAGATACATAATTAAAACAATTAAATAAAGTTATAGAATCCACATTGCTCTATTTTATTTCCTCCCTTACATTCTTCATCCTCACCATATGCACATTTTACAATTTAATGAATCCATTTTTCTTTTTCCTTTGATATTAAAATTCAATAACTTATGTGCGGATATAGAAAAAATTAAGAAGCTTAATGCCCTTAATACCACCAACTTATTTGAGAGATATTTAAATTAACCAAATTTAGGGAACCTCTAACAGTAAAGATTATCATCTAGTTTATAAGTTCATATTTTTTATAGATTTTGTGAACTTACCCATCAACAACACTGTTAATGTGTAAACAAATGTAAGAGGAACACCCAATAAATTAAATACGTGTGTTGCATCACCAAATCTCATTTGTGATTAAGAGAATTTAAGGCCCTAAACTTTAAGGTTTTAGATTATTTAGTTTCATGTAAGTTCAAAAAATATCATTATTGTTAGGAAATCGGGTCAGAATCTGATCCGAACCATAGCGGAATAATCACGAAACTCTTTCGTGACTTTTGATTTCTCGAAAATCGAGATCTATTTAATTCTATAAAATGATTAACACGAATCAAAATAAAGCAGAAATTTAATTCATACCTTACTCTGAAGCTTGATCTTTATCTTGATGCATCTCTCGAACCGTTTTCGAAACCGATTTGTCTTAACCACCATAGCCGCACAAGTGTCTGGCCTCTAACGATATCTACAGAACAGGATGAGAGAACTCTGTAACTTTTACAGAGATGGTTAAGCATGAAGTGCTAGCTGCATAGAGCTCAAGCATATTTATAATAAGCTTTGGATGTTTTAGTAATTTAATTGAAATTAAACACTAATTTCAATTAAACTTTAATTAGAATTACAAATAATTCCAATTAAATGCCAATTATTCTCAAATAAGATTCAATATCTTATATTGATCCTTATTTATTAAATATTTCATATTTAATCATAAAGTTTCTCAAACTTTATAATCAAGTCCAACTTGATTAAATCAACTTTGTCGTCTCCAACCCATTCTATATGTGAGACTCATTAGATTCCCAAATATGTAAACAGTGATTATAAATTATAATTATAATTCATAATTAGAATTAGATAAATTAAAACTCCTTTTAACTTTTAATTTGTCTTTAATTATCCAATTAAACAATTTATAATCATAGATCAAGATTGATTCTAGGAACGCATCATGACCACCCAAATATTTAGGAATGTCAAAGTAATTTTAACTAACCTTTTCGTGCATAAATTTTTCGTATAATTCAATCATTTCATCAACTAATGTTCCAATTAAACATAGAGCATGGAATTAATTTCTACTCTATTTTGAGTCTAATTATATTAGTTCTCCGTCATTAGCTATTTATTCAATTAATAATATTTGTAAATTGTATACAAAATGTCATTCCACCTTGGCCAAGGATTTCCTAAATCAATATTAATCGAGAACAACAGAACATTCTCCTTAATTACTTTAGAGTGATGAATCATATCTTGATCATTCAACTATCTTCATATAGGTCATACTGCATCCAATGACTACCGTTTAAACGACTTTTGATAAAATAGATCATGAGTAATATCAAAACATAACAATCCCCATCCAAGATAACTTTGATGACCTCAATTCAAAGGATCACTTATACAATCATCACAATGAAAATTCTATAGACATATAAGTAATGTTTCAAATGGATTTCTGATATCGGGTCTGTTTAGTGAACTTGTTCTCTAGCAAGCACCTACATGTTTGTTTAAGTGTTTCTATACTTTAGCCTATGAGATCAACTATTTCCTTCATAAGGAAAAACAAAATGTGTGCTAGTCTTTTTCTGTTATATTAATGTCCAATCTTAATAGAACAATGACTTAGAATATTTAGAAATAATACATAAATGCAATATGAATCTCATAATTATAATCTCACTATAATTTCATTTGCGATGTACAATTATCCTATGGACTTGATCATATACATCTAAATATGTACAAGGTAAAGAATGCCTTTAAATAATTTGTTACTAATGCCTTTAAATAATTTGTTACAAGGTAAAGAATGCCTTTAAATAATTTATTTTGATCTCATCCTTTTTATTAATAATGAAAATCATAAAAATAGTTTTGATTTTTCTATTTTCCATTTTGTTATAATTTGATCTTATTATTGACTAAATATCTAATAGATATAAGAATATATTGTTAATTAATAATAAGAATTATAAGTACTCAAATTTAACTAGTTAATTTATTTCATAATTAACTTAAACTTAAAACTTTAAAATTATTTTGGATATAAAATTTCTTTCAAATTCACCGATCCCATTAAAATGCTTTTTAGTTTATACAAAAGCGAAATGTGTAAATTCTAATTGCAATCAATTTCAATTATAATAAAGTAAATCATGGTTTAAAATAAAATTTACAAAAATTTAATTTAAGTAAAAATAAAATAAAATAATTATTATTTATTAATAAATATTATATAAGTTATTAAAATAAAATTTGTTACTTAGTTCATTTATGTAATTAGGTTATTTTATATTTCATTTAATATTAATTATATCAACAATTTAAGTGTAACTATACTGATATTAACAAAGAAATATATTTTTATCTTTGTTAAAAATTAAAATTAAAAACTAAAAATACCAAAGAAGTAAAACTGAACTATTTATAAGCATATTATTTTCTTTGACTATTGTCTTTAAAAGTTTTGATAATCTTTCACTTATCTTCTCTTGATTAGGGGTGACAACAAGGTAGCTTTTGTCATTTCATCTCGAAGGTAATTGAGCTTGAATTTGAGTATAATCAAGCCTGGGTAAGTTAAAGTCCGACTGAGTCTAATTTAACCTATTTTTTAAAATTTTAAATTAAAATTAAAAATATAAATTTAAGCAACTTGAAAAGGCCAAAGTTTTAGTTTTAGACCAAAGTCTACGACACGCAAACAAAAATATGGGACGTTTGGCCACATTTAGATTTTCACTCTACGACTCTCTCAATGCGATTACGATTTGTCAAAAGCTTCCCATCCGAGACGCGAAGTGTTGGCGCTGCACTCCTGTCAGTCTCATCTTTCTGTTGATTGACAAATCAGCGATTAACCTTGTGGAAGTAAAAAGATGAATTCAAAGTTGAAGAATGAAATTTTCCCCGCACGTAATAGAAATGGCAAACAATGAGTTAATTGGTCTGAAGGTGTAGGTATGATGTGGACACTATGGTTTCCAGAGGAATATATTAATTAGACTTGCCGTCCATTCAACCAAAATACCAAATAAGTGTTGAAGATATTGGCATCCATTCTGATATTATTAGATGTTTA
>JANITW010000236.1:11408898-11425686 GCA_027564335.1 Erythroxylum williamsii
GTTATTATTTATGAATAAAGAAACAATTTCTAAATAAATAAAATAATAATTCTCTAAACAAATAAAATTAAGAATTTAATTTATTTCAATTAAATTGAAATAAATAAATTTAATTAAGAAACAACTTTCTTAATTATTTAAAAAATATTTTTCTTAATTTTAATAAATCTAATTAATTAATTTCAATCTAACTGAAAATAATTAATTCTAATTTTAAAAACAACTTTTTCTTATTAATTAATTTCAATCTAATTGAAACTAATTAATTCTAATTTTAAAAACTATTTTTTAATTAATTAATTTTAATGTAATTGAAACTAATTGATTCCAAATTTTAAAAACTACTTTTCTAAAATTAATTACCTTTGGAATTGATTTTTTTAAATTTTAAAACAATTTTAAAATTATGTTTAGAAATTAATTAAATTAAGAATACATTATAATTAATTTAAAATTTTTATTTTTAAATTTAAGTCATCCTTAAACTACTAACCAAAGAAACTCATTCCTAAACCTATTGCCAAATACCCCTCTTCTTCATCATTTTAGAAACCTAATTTCTAAAGAATGAAAAAAAAAAAAAAACCCCTTACCTCTAAGGATGCCGCCGTCAACCGTTGTGTTCTTCCAGTCAGCAGCATGTTGCTTGCAAGACAGTTATTGGCGGTAAATCCATTTTGAAGGATGCAAGCAACGCCATTTATTGGCCATGAATCCATTTTGAAGAACCAAAGATAAAAGCATCTGGAAAACCTTGTTCCTATCAACTGTTCATCGATGGGACAAATAAAGATGGTGGTCATCTTTATTATTCACGTCTCTGCCAAGGTTTTCAACGTTTCCAAATTGCTTCCTCGTGCACGCTAGCACGTCTATGATTTTTCTCAACGCCGCATTCATCTTACGCACAAGCAGGCACAGGCAGCCTCATGCCAATTTCCAAAAACAGAAAAGCAACCGCAGGCCAATGTTTCTGGCTATTGAAAAGTTCCAGATTTTTTTAACAATTATGTTCTTCGGGTGGTTTAGGAATCTAATCTGAACTTTTCAGATTTTGGGGTTTGTAATATGAACTCTTCATATTTTCAATTCCAAAAATTATAAATATCAATCACACACAAACAATTTAATTAAATTATAGAAATAAATTCTCACTCTGATATCACTGTTACATCCTAGATCACTAGCTTATAGATATTGTCCATTTTGAACCTTGACCTAATGAATTTCTTACGGTTTTGCTTTTCTCAAGGTCTTCTCAGGAGGTCACCTATTTCAGAACTACTCTCGTCTAAGCATATTTAACCTCATAGTTACGATGAGATTCGGTACATTAGGCTTTGTTTTTCTCGAGGCCTTTCTAGGAGGTCACCCATCATGGAATTATTGTCGCCTAACGCACCGAATTTCATCAAAACTCTGAACAAACAATATTATAAGAAAAACTTCTTGTCTTCTGTTTCTATAAAATAAATGTTTATAAGAAATGAGATAAAATATAAATTATTCTAACTAAATATATTCATAAATCAAGACATTATTCATTTTTTGATACATGCAAAATAAACATAGTAAAACAAGATTCATAACAAAATTTATTGTATTTTATGGCTTTATATTTATTCAAATATAAATTTTAAAAATTCAAATCACAATATAAATTATGTCGAATAAGTCCTTTTATTACATTATATGATGCAATATAAATTAATTAATAGATTGATATAAAATTAAAATAACATATTTTTCACATAAATACATTTATAAAATGAAGCGTAATTAAATGCACAATAAGTTAAATTTTATTAACATGCTAATGAACATCATTATTCTATATCAAGATGAAATAGAAATTTGACGATTAACTTATACATTAGTAAAATAAAAAGGATTTTAATTTTTATAAAATGAATTAAAAGCTTTTTATACTTATAAAGACAACTTGTTTTGCTTTTTATTATAATCTTGTAAGGAATGGATAAGATAAGGATTAGGAAATTTGGAATGGACTATAAATAATCATGAGGTTTTTAGTAGTGTGTAAACTTCTTCTTTTTTTTCCTCTTTCTTTTTCTTTTTTTGGGTCTTAAATTAAACTCTCTATTTCAAAATTTAACATTAGTATATTTATTTAGATAATACATCATTTTGATTAATTCTTATTAGGATATTGTTATCAACGTTGCACATTACTTTATTTAATTTATTTAACAATTATTTTATTTTGTTTCAATGATTTTATATCATAAAATAAGTTTATTATGTTTTTTAATTTTATTCTTATAAAAAATCGTACACAATTATTTAAATTAATAATTTATTGAATCATTAAAAATAATTTTAATTATTTATTTATTAAATACAGATTTTTATTAATTAATAATATTACATAATATTTTAATTAATTATTTTAAAATCAATTACGTAATAATCAAATATAAGTAAAAAATTGTCATTATCATTTTTAATATTTGATACCAAATATTGGAATAAATATTAACTTAAACAATTTCATTCCTATTCTGATTTTTACTTTTTATTCGCATTCTTATGTTGTTACTCTAATTTCTTTATTATTGGTTATCAAATAGACCTAAGTGTCGGCTCAATCCAAACTCATTCACTGATTTTTATTAAATTTAATAGTAATAGTAACTGGGGAAAACCAGTCCCGAAGGCTTATTAGTAATACAAATAATCAATTTTGAAAAGCAAGTTACGAACTTGAAGAAGAAAAAAACCTAGCATACAATCTCAAATTTGGTCAGAGCATAGACCCAAATACGCTAACTGAAATGAATGATAATTTGTAAGTCATCGAACATGATTTAATTAACAAACGTATATTCTGTAGATAATACAAAGGATTAATCAACTTGGTGTTCCTGCAGGAAATCATTTTCTTGGTGTTCCAGGATCGTAGCGGCATCAACTTGGACGGCGAAACAAGTTAAACGCTTGAAGTAACGATCAAGATGGTTACAGTTAGGATGATTAACTCCACTCTTGGACTTGAAAACCAGGCCTTTCTCTTTTGATCTCTTCCCTGCTTTGTCTTTGTGCTTCATCCACTTCTTAAATTTTCCTAACACAGTCTTACTACCCTTTTTCTCTTCCTCCCTCGTAAACTTGTATGCGCTCCTCAGATACCTTTGCCGGCTCAGGGCATAGATTTCTGAGCGGATACTAATCGAGTCTGGATGAAGCAAGCCGCTGGTGTGCCTACCTTCATTGTGATCAAATCTCACGTAATAGTAAGGTGAAGAGAAAGGTGAGGGCTCGTGATCAATACTCGCACTCTTGACCAGTTGTCTATCTCGTTCCACGCACAGTCTTCTGAGGTATCTCGCATCTGATTCGTACCATTCAGGTTTCTCAAGCCTTCTCTTTTCAAAACCCTCGAAATTTTCTGAACTTACTGAGCTCATACTGTTCATCAGCATCTTCCTTTCATCCGCCATATCGAACTTCAATTTTAATGTTTGTTTGGTCTGTGTCTGAGCTTGTGAGAGGCTTCTCAATATTTATAATAAACGGTGTGTACCCTTCTCCTACTAGGAATCGTGTACAATTCAAATCCTAGTTCGTATGTGGTGAGGACTTGCGAGAAATACAATTACAGTTCGACTAGGACTTAAAAGAGACAAAGTTTCAGTCTTAGTGATGTTCTATTCTACAATGAGGTGAACGAGAAGAGGTTAAATTGGATTTATTTGTACGTAACAAAATTCCTCGCAGCTTGCAAATCTCTCCCTTACGCGATTATGCTTGTCTTCTTTATTTTGTTCCAGTCATGAGAATATAGTTTCAAAATAACGTTCTAATCTGTGAAGGTCTTAAAATTTAATTGGATGATAGAGATTATTTAATTCTATTTTAATATTTTAAAAAATTATAATTTTTTAAAATGGAAAATGAACCCGAGAGTAATTAGTAAAGTTGCTCTTTGTGATCTTAATAGATCATAAGTTCAAGTTACAGAAACAACCGTTTGTAAAAATAAAAAAGAAAATTCCGTATTCATATGTTGAATTTTTTGTAATTTGTGGATTTTATAATTTTTCATTATGTCAAAATATGAAAATAAAGTTAAATTCCTTGAACTAAATTAGTAAAGAATCTTACTTTTTAAAATTTTAAAACATAAAAGAATTTCACTACATTATTTTTAATTAAAATTTAAAAAGAAACATGTGATAAATTTAAATATTATCATGTCTAATTTAAATTTTTATTTGAAAATTGTCTCTTTTATAATAAATTTTTACGTACTACTTTCATATTAGTTTCTAGGCTGCCACTCTGCTGTAACACTATCTTTCATCTCTTTTTTCTTTTCACTTAAGTATATTAAACAAAGAATATATAATAATCACCAATTACGAATGCTTTAGTTGTCTTCTTTTCTTTTTTTTTGTACATAATTTGTCAACCCAAATCTACCGCCCCATGTACCCTTTCATTACAGTCAATTCTATGTACGGCCAACAGTACAACCTCAGCTGCTTCCAACTTCAAAGCTGCCGCTTCTGTCATCTTTAGCTGTTGATGAGATGGATATTATTCCAATCACGAACACTTCGTCGGCGTAATAAGCAACTTGGAGTCACATGTGGTTTGTTTTATATCAAAGACAGACTTTCCGTTTCCTCCCCAATGCTTCTTTATCGCTTTGGCCTCGTCAGGTTGGTCAACTTCCAAGCTATATTAGAGCAATAGACAGCCAGCTTCCAGCTGAATGCATGTAACTGTAACCAGCGAGCTTGGATTACTAGAATCGATGGCAAAACTACTCCATTGGAGATTCCTGCCTGTGTTAGTTATGTTTCTGTTTTTTAAATTACTTAGGTGTCATTTAAAATTTCTTAAATTAATATAAACATAATAACAGTCAACCATTAAATTTAATCCATTGGAAATAAGAAAATAAATTAATAAAATATCCTATGGCACACCATTTTACATTTTTTTTAAATGAAAAAGGATAGTAATCAAATATATTCTTAACAATTAACGATTCAAATATTGTTGCTGATGCATACGAGAGTTCAATGTTGAAATAAATTGTCATTTGTATAAAATTAACTAACCATTAGTGATAAAATTGAATTGAACCTATATTGAAAAGCATTTTAGGAAGAGTTGAGTGTCAGAAATTTTAGAAAATGAAAGACATACTCATTCTTATGAGTTGTACTCCAATTTCTGAAGCCCAAAGGGGCCTCAGGTTGTACCAGCCGTTCCAAAGTAAAGCCTTCAAGTTTTTCTACTCCAATTTCTGAAGCCCAAAGGGGCTTCAGGTTATACCAGCCGTTCCAAAGCCTGGCAAAGTAAAGCCTTCAAGTTTCTGTACTCAAATTTCGTTCAAAAACAGAGGTCAACATGGAATAGAATCCCAAATAGCACACCGACACTTGATGTGGGCCTCGTTTCTTGTGGCTTTGTTTCCTTTTTACCATTATTAACCGGAAGGGAATCTTTTATAGCTGCCACACTCGTACATCCGACTCCCATGTATCCAACGTCAGACGCAAAACACCGAACTCATCATGACCTGACAGAGAGGCAACGAGGTTGACATTCGTGGACATTATTAAACTCTTCAAATTAGCCGACTGCCAAATTTTATACACTCTATCCATTACAATAAAATGTTCTTACACGGCTCTTCTCTAATGGGATAATCCAATATTGCGCTGAAAATTGCCAGGGCCCACGATCAAAGATGACAACATCATCCAGATCTAGCAAATACTGGCAGGCTTTTCTGTATCAGGACAAATCCACAAGCGTCATATTTCAACTACCATGGGTTTTATTCTAGCACCCTCCTATGATTCTCTTGTCAGACTTTATAGGTTTGGTTTCACGGTGCTTCTTTTATGAATGTTTTTGGGAGTTTCTTGCTGTTTCGACATTGAGTTCACACTAGTCGTATAGATCACTATTTTAACCGCGTTTAAGTCATCCTTGGACCCAACTGAGACAAGTGGATAAAAACAACTTGAAGCGACGGTTTAATCGTCCCACATTTGTAATAGAAGAAATTGACGTAGAATTTATACGCTTACGAGCTTTTTCACCTTTTTAAGCTAATTTTTAGGTTTGGTTATCTCATAAGAGCTATAATAATTAGTATCAAAGTTAACATCACACCTTCAAGTCCTCGTGTCATATTTACAAATGGTGATATCAATATTGCAGTATTCGCTTAGGGCTAGAAAATATCTAACGCACAGTTAATTTGTAGATACGTGAATGGTGACGTCAGTATAACACTATTCGTCTGGGACTAAAAAAAGTCTAACGCACAACCAGCTCGCCAATACTTGGGTCATGAAGCGTAGTTGAATGTTAAGGTCTAATTGTCTCATATTAGTAATAGAAAAAATTGATGTAGAATTTATAAGCTTATAAGCTCTCCTACCCCTTAAGCTAACTTTTGAGATTGGTTCTCTCGTAAGATCTATAACACGTGGGAGACAAGAGGGGTCATGTGTCTTTTGGTTTTAGGTGTAAGGAAATTATTTGGATTATCAGAAAATATGTTCTTGTCAGATGACAAGCATAATCTAATAAATTTATGTAAACAAAATCCAATAGCCCAAATAATACCATTTAGGGCATAGCGTACTTAAGGCTGCACTTATAAGTTATAATACAAATTTGTTTTAAGTAAAATGTTATATTTGAAATATTATTGGTTACATGCTTCAAAAAAAAAAATATTGGTTACAGCAATCTCTTTATTTGTCAACGACGTATTAATAAACAGAAATTTTGTAATTAGGGAAAATTCTGAATTTTTAATGTTCAAATTTCAACAATAATAATGGATCATATATTTTTTATTAAGACTAATATTCTGAAAATCTGAGCAAGGGAGAGACTTTAAAACATTTTTAAAAGAGAACATGTGCTTACATTTTTCTTTGTAGACATTTTAAAAAGAGAACATATGTCTTACATTTTTTTTTGTAGATTTTGATTAATACAAAGGCTTTGTTTGATAAATAACTTATTAGCTTTTTTTTAAGATAGAAACCTAAATGACGGTTTGATTGTATAAAATTGCAGATACTTATATTTAGTAATTAACTTATTGAGTTAGCAGATTGAACATAATTAACTGTTTTTGAAAATACTCCTATAAAAAATATTGAAAATTTTAAAAATAAAAAGATGATTATTTCTAAAAGTTATTACAAATTATTCAAACTATTATCTTTTATTATTGTTTTCTTTTTATCAAAAATAGGTAATGTAATTAGCTGATGCCATAATCACATACCAGTAACCACAGGACCGCCCATTTTCCCTTTGAAGAAATCTACTTTCTTTTAATGACTAGTCAGGCCAGAAAATTGGGGAAGCAGAACAGTGCAACTGCAAGCTAGTCCACAATGTTGGCTGCTTCACTGTGCACTGAGGGTGGATGACAGGGAACATGCCACATGTTGAGAGCTTTTTAACCTATTTGGGTTGGGATTTGGGAACGAAAGTGGTAGACAATTCTATGATTTGGTAGCCCCCAGTGTCTTTGGGGAAATCAGGATCCTCCTCATCAGGGTTGTTGAACAGTCCCACATGCTGAATCTTGAACGCCCAGTGCAAACTAATATCAGAACTTATTAGCATTTACTTGAAACTATGACTCCTTCAGTGATACTGTTGAATTTAAGAAAAGGAGGATGATGAAATCCCAACTAGGCAATAAAGAAGAAAACAATGCTGGTGACGTCGATCCTTGAGAAGAAAAATGCACCTTTATTTAAAATTAAAATTTGGAATATTGAAGAATAACAGATAATTTATAATATGGAGAGAACATAGACAATATTAATTATAACGCTCACCAATTTTAGTTTTTTTTTTTAAGAAGAATAAAAATTAATGGCCCCCTTTCTGATTTAAAAAATGGATTGAGCTACCATAAATCAGAGCAACAAGAAAAGACTACTGATGTATATAGCAGTTTAAAATTTAGAGTCAAAGATTTATCTTCTGTAAAGAACTTATCCGACTCAAGCGAGGATTAATCTTGATAAAGATGACTTAAAATATCTTTTCATAATTGGAACTCTTCTATAATATCTAGTGAAAAATTAAAAAAAAAATTAAAAAAAAAAGAAAAGACTACAAATTAGCTGTACAGAGAGAAACAAGTTAGCAGCCACAAAGCATGAATACCTAATTCTCCGTCTTTTGGCGCTCGACTCTGTTTTTGCTCTGTTTTAAGAGTATTTATTCATTTATTTTTTATACGTCTCATATCATAAAATAAGGTAAGAATAAAGTAATAGAAATAAGTGATCCGTTTCCGTGCATTGTAGCATCCAAATGCACCCCGCGCTACTTTATAATAAAGCATATTTTGTTGCTCTGCTCGACGGTTGGGTGAAGTAAATTAAGAAACAAACTTCTAAGACGTCATAATTTGTAAGTGGTGATGTTTGGTAAGCTTTCAATTTTGCTGATAATAATTGATGCCTCACTTTTGCAAAGAGCCCAGTTGCCAAAGATGACAAGATAACAAACACAAAGGACGGCTCTAAGAATTAGTTAGACATAAATAAACTTGCTTAAGGATGTCGGTAAAAATAACTAAATTAATTCCTGATACTTAACATCAATTATTGTTGTCCTTGTTACGAAGAATAAAAAACAGAGACATCCGGACCTGATAATTTTGGAAAGATTGTGGCTTTTCGCGAGTAGAAGGTACGAAGATTGCCTTGACTTCAACACTGACAGGAAGGTCTTACACTTGCACTTCCATTCCCAAGTGTATACAAAGCCAAGTTGAAGCAGAACAAACACAGACGCACGCACACCTTTTCAACAAGAAAGATTAATGGATTTTTTTGACATTTAGCAGGCTGTGGTGGAAATCACCGGAGGACCCACTTGCAAAAGGAGAAAGTGTTAGAATTCAACAAGCTACACTACCCTGACCCAAAAGAGCCTTTTGATTCCTCTCACTCCCTGTCCACCTAAAGTTGGGAGTCTTTACCATCTTAAAGCAAGGTCTTCCATATAGATGATCAAATCCATAAAAGCTTAGTACTGTTGGCATTTTATCCCCTTTTAGTCTGGTGAGTTGCGTAGGATCCAAGTCCTTTCTTTAGCTTTTCTGTTGTCTCTTTTCGTATCTTATCTTTTTCATGGAAGCAAAAATAACTTTTCTTTAATCTGATTTTGTTTGGCGATAAAGGTGGAATAGTTTTGATAAATTTGATCCTGGATTATACTGCAGATTCTTCAAGTACTATTGCAGGTGAAGTTCTGTTTTACGATATAGTATTTCTGATGTTGGTGAAGTTCAAAGACAACTGTTTCATCAGGATTCAATTTGTTTTCAACCTGAATTTTTCTCATCTGAAAACTTTTGTGTGAGGTATAGTAATCAATGATGGTCTCTAGATTGGTTTGTTCTGAATTTATCAGAGACCCGTTAATCTGAAACGTATTGGCATAACCAGTTTGTTCTACGGATTATCTTTTGATATGTCAATCCCCCCTCCAATCTATTGTAGGAATTTTTGCTTTTCTTATGAACATACACTAATTGCTTATGTGAGTCATGCAGTTTTGTTAGTGTTCTTTGCCTTCTGATGCAAAAAACACCAACACATGGATGCACTTCTACTGCGGCCTTTGATGTGTTAGAAATATATTTATTTCAAAAACAACAAAAACTAGAGCAAGCATGTAATATCAGATTCGAAATGTAACCAAGGATTGCCTATTGGTTCTATACCCAATTTCATGAGTGGAAAGTTTCTCGGGAGAAAGTGCTTTAATTTGTTTCTTTTAACTGGCAATGAAAGTTCAGATTTTCTTTTCCTAATTGTTATTTGTAATTGTAGATCAATGAGGGATTCATAACTTTTCCTGACAGACCTAATTTCACCAGTCCACTATTGAGGAAAATTTCACATCATGGGTTGGTTGACCAAGATTTTCAAAGGTTCTACCCATAAAGGCCAGTATCAGGGAAAGTATGAAGACCATGGGTATTGGGATGAGCCTCGCCGATCACTGGTAATCTTGATCTATCCTTTTTCTTTGTATTTCTTATTTTCATTGGCTTATTTATCAGGTTTGCCTACCCTGACTGGGTGAACTTGAAAATGGGGTAACTTCTGCAAGACTTGTATCCTCGCATGTTTCTATTAATTTTTGCTAGTTAACTTCACATTGGATGTAGGATAATTCATCAGACTTTGATAAAGAAGAGATTGCTTGTGCTATTGCACTTTCTCTGTCAGAAGAAGATCTAAAAGGCAAAAAGGTGATTGGTAAGCTCCAGAGCTGTAAGCACTGATCCTTATTTATTCTAATTCATTCGTAGTTCCTTTGAAGAATGGGTTGGTTAGAACTGTTAAACATTTGCCTTCTATGACCTAATGGAGGTTTGTTTTACTTCTGAAATGGTTCTTCATCATTGATCTTCATGGTACTAGTTATGGTTTCGCTATAAGATTCTGCAGTGCAACTTTATGAAATCATCTTGACCAACTAACTTAAGATAAAATGGCAGTGAAAATGGAAGGGTCTTCACTTGCTCCCATGTGTAAAAATGCTTGATCATTTTGCTGGAAATCTTTTATTTTCTTGTAAAACTCGGTTTATGTCCTTCTGATGGGATTTAACTCTTGATGGCTAGATTTCCAGCAGTGTTCTTTTTTCATATCTCCATGCTATTTACTTGTTAATTAGTGGTTAAATAAGTAATTCAACTTGACCAGAGGAAGATAGTGAATCCCTCCACTCGGTAGATGATGAATCCCACCAGGCAGAAGAAGATGAAAGGCCCCATCATGCAGAAGAAGATGATAATCTTGTAAAGGCTCAACTGGAGGAAGATGAACAACTTGCCAAAGCTCTTCAAGAAACCTTGAACGTTGATTCTCCTCCCCGATATGACAGTAGAAATTTATTTCCATCATATCCATTCTTCTATCCATCTAGTTACGGGTACAGTCACTGCATGAACAATCTATTTTGTTATTGTAAGTTAAGCATAGCTGCATTGAGTGTGGTGTTCTCTAGATTCAAATACTTCATATGGCTAACAATTTGTTTAACAACCTGTTACTGAATTGTGCTACAAGAACTGAGATTACGTTTGCTATTTATATCAGACATAAGAGGCATCTTTAAGGAAATACCATCATTGAAACATCTTAAATGAGCATTCAGAGGAAGCCAGAAGCTGCAACACATGATTATACTTTGGAATGAACTCTTTTATCATAAATGGAGTGATATTAGACTGCCATGGCATGAACATTTTGGCTGGATGAAGAATTGATTAGGCAGCAGTATGCTGTCATTTCAGAAACTGTTTGAAAGATTTAATTGGCTTACTCATGTACGAGGAACTGATTAGATTTGTAGGATACCAATAGCAAGTCTGAGCATCATATCCTAGGAATAGACTGGTTTCGTGCTACCAAGGTTTGAGAGCCCAAAGATTTGCATGAAACGGTTTGCTTGGCTTTTCATTAGTTGGCAAAAGATTTTACAAATCCTTTAAGGAAGACCAATATGTATGAAAATGTTCTGTAGTACTCACAAGAAAGAGAGCTTGAGATCAAAGTTACCTAATTACCAGATGCATCCTTCCGCAATTTCAGTGATCAAAAAATGACAGTTGCTTAAAAGAACTCTTTCGGATTTATAATTTATCTTGCATAACAACTTTTGCTATTTTTGCATATTGCAGATTCTATATGAACCCTCACCTGGTTTTTTGAAAATGTATTACCTCTAGGATCTGTGCTGGTTGCAACACTGAGATAGGCCATGGGCGTTTCTTAAGCTGCATGGGTGCTGTTTGGCATCCTGAATGCTTTCGCTGCCATGCTTGCAATCAGCCAATAACTGATTACGAGGTTCAAATTTATGCAACTTAACTGAATATTTGATCTGGGATCTAATTACAGTGTTCTTGTGTAATTTATCGCTTTTTTCTCTCATTTTTAGCAGTATCAAGGTACGTTAATATACAACATTGACTAAGGTTTCCTTTTTCCTATCCTTTTTTTTTTTTTTTTTGGGTGTGTGATAGTTCTCTATGTCTGGAAATCGTCCTTACCACAAATCCTGCTATAGGGAGCAGCACCACCCAAGATGTGACGTCTGTAGTAACTTTGTAAGTATTTTCATGATAGGCCAATATCAACCATTCCATTTCCGTTGGATTGCACCGCATGATAATTATAATTGCATTAAGCTCTCTCTAATAGGTCCTCGTTAATGGGACTTCAGCTGTAAGCTGGACTGTATGAAAAAAGCATAATGTCACTGAGCTAACATATGCAACTGTATCAAATGCTTTTTTGGTAGAAAGCAACGTAATTGTTTGCAAACCTTTGTAGTTTTGATTGATAAATTAGTTAAGAGTAAACAACAGCAGGTCCTTTCACCTAAGTTATCAGATATGCTGACTTAGTTGATGCTGTTAAAGTACTTGATTTCAGGAGCAATAAAATCCAATTGAAAATGCTCTTTTGAGAAGAGAAAAATGAAGTGTACATGGATGTCTCCAGTGAGTTACTGGAAGCATATGTCACAACTTCTGAATCACACTTGCGTACATACACATGCACAACCTAAACTGTACAGAAACGTTGAACAATTGATCTTCTTCTTCTGTTGTTTTAGATTCCAACAAATCCAAGTGGTCTCATCGAATATAGGGCACATCCTTTCTGGATGCAAAAGTATTGCCCCTCACATGAGCGCGATGGGACTCCTCGTTGCTGTAGTTGCGAGAGGATGGAGGTTAGTGAAAAGAACATATGTCTGAAAATCAAGAAAAGAGGAAAGAGAGTGTGAGAGAGGGCAAACATCAGTGTCATTATTTCTGTTCTCCACAAGAACACCTTGTAGCTTGTTCACTTATCTTATGAAGAAATTCCATCTATGCAGCCCAGAGATATGAGATATCTCTCACTTGATGATGGTCGCAAGCTATGCCTCGAATGCCTAGACTCTGCAATAATGGATACTCATGAGTGCCAGCCCCTTTATTTTGAAATTCGTGAATTTTATGAAGGTTTAAATATGAAAATCGAGCAAGAAATTCCCTTACTTTTGGTTGAGAGACAAGCATTGAATGAAGCCATGGAAGGAGAAAAGAATGTAAGGCTGGTGCAATGAAACTTTCATAGTGCACTCCTCCTTCTCCTTCTTTTCCTGAGAAATGAAGTATCTGCCTTTTTATTGTCTCAATTTCTCATTGGTTTACCTTGGATTCTATTTTCTGTCTTCTACGTTTCAGGGCCATCACCACTTACCTGAAACCAGAGGACTCTGTTTGTCCGAAGAACAAACTATCGCCACTGTATATTTTTCATTTCAGGACTCCATACTCTTAACCACCCTTCAGTTTCGTGGTAATCTCTGTTTGACTGAGCTGAAATCTGTACTTATACCACTCAACTTTGCAGGTATCACGGAGGCCTAGGATTGGGGCAGGCTACCGGATCATAGATTTGGTGACAGAGCCTTATAGGCTAGTTCGTAGATGTGAAGTAACGGCAATTCTGATTTTGTATGGCCTGCCAAGGTACTAAGTTTGTCCAATTTGTTTATCAGAGCCTATTCCACACAACTTTTCCTTCGTATATAAACTTCTACACACACAGGTTATTGATTGGGTCAATCCTAGCTCACGAGATGATGCACGCATGGCTTCGACTCAAAGGTTCTTGTTCATTCTATGCCATATTTGACCTTCTCAATATTGCAGATATGTTGCGGTTTGTTAAGTATATATGACTGGTATCCAACAGGTTATCCAAACTTGCCTCCAGAGGTTGAAGAAGGCATCTGCCAGGTACTGGCTCATATGTGGTTAGAGGCAGAGATATACTCGAGTCCTGGGACTGATGTTGCTTCATCATCCTCATCTTCCTCTTCATCATCATCATCTCCTTCTTCATCTTCTTCCACGTCGTCGAAGAAGGGAAAACGGTCCGACTTTGAGAAGAAACTTGGTGAGTTTTTTAAACACCAGATTGAATCAGATACTTCATCAGCATATGGAGATGGGTTTAGGCAAGGAAACCAAGCAGTGCTGAAATACGGTCTCAGGAGTACCCTTGACCACATTAGGATGACAGGGACATTTCCTGTCTGATTTACAGATGAACTGCAGTCGTTGTAATCATAATAATGAGTCCATCTCCTCCTTTTCTGCCGCCACCTCGGCACTCTCTTGGTTGATTGATAGGAGCATAAGCTGTGAAATGCAAACTTGTCAGAAAACAATAAGCAACGAGGATGCTTGTCATCAGGCTGGTCTTTGTAGTTTTACCCTGAAAAGTTGGCATCATATAACATATTATGATAAGGCGTTGGAGCAATTTCAGATATGAAATACAGCAAACTGTTTTGAGAGCAACAAAAGATGTGCCTCCTGCCTTTTTAGAATGAAATGAATGGTCTTTTATAGCAATCCCCGGCTTAAGAAAATATAATGTTTTTGAAATGTTGTTGACGCTACAATTAGAAAAAGCTTTAATTTATTTGCATTGTAATCATTTAAATTTCTATATTACTATTAGTGATTATAATATAGGGACCGGTAAAAAAAATTCTCTTTATGTTAACTTATTCGTATCAATCTCAAACTCTAATGAATTATAGAGGTTATAAATTAGACACTACTAAAATTAAAATTTTGTTGTTTTGACTAATTTTATCTTATTTTAATAATTTAAAATATATTATATAATAAAATATATAAAATTATAATGACTACTTTTACAAATATAATTGTATGATATTTTTATTTAATATATGTTCTAATTTTCTTTTATTATAATAGTTCATAGTGGATTATTACAAAATTTATATTTAATTAGTAAGTATAACGTTATCTAAATCATATTTGTCATTTAGAAACAACCTCTCTATTAGTTAAGGGTAAGGCTGCGTACTAATAGACATCTCCAGGTTTCAATCCTCAACGAAATTTCTACTGAGAATTATTATTGTTGATATTGTTAAACGTTATCTAAATATAGATTTTAATTTTATACAATAAATTTTATTATTTTATTAATTATATAGTATGAAAAATAATTTCTTCTAATTCACGTTACGACCTGTTTGGAACCAGGTGAATTCAATTCACCTATTTGGAATAGAAAAATAAAAATGAATTAAACCCATATGTATAATTGAAACCCACTACTCCTTATAAATTCAATTCAGCCAGCAACCCACGTGAATTCAATTACAAATGACTGCTACTCTTGTTTTCAAACGTTGAAATTGGAGTCTTCCAATAATACTTACACAATACTCTTCAACACAATAACCTTATCACTGCAATAATATCTACAGTGTAATTGAATTCAATTCACCTGTTTGGAATAGAAAAACAAAAATGAATCGAACCCATATGTATAATTGAAACCCACTACTCCTTATAAATTCAATTTAGCGAGCAACCCACATGAATTCAATTACAAATGACCACTACTCTTATTTTTAAACGTTGAAATTGGAGTCTTTCAATAATACCCACGCAATACTCTTCAACACAATAACCCTATCACTACAGTAATACCCACAACCACTCTTCTCTCATCTGCTCGTTCATACATTTTTAATCTTTCAAAATTATAATCGTTTTCTATTATCTTAATAGTTCGATTTAGCATAATGTCATTTGCAATCAATTTTTTCTTTTCATTTTAATAATGAACTTTTTTAATGATATTACTTATAATGAAATTGATATTTATAAGTTGCTTTATATAAGTATAAATGTTTATTATTTAATAATATAATTTTTTAGTCAAAAGTAAAAATGTCATATGAAATAATTGAACTCATTTTAATTGTGTTACGAACAGTGTAATTGAATTCAATTCTAATATTACTGGGTTTGTTCTAAACAATGTAAATTCAATTTAATTCAATCTTATTAATATAATTGAATCCAATTACATTAATGAATTCAATTCGAAAGTTTCTAAACACCTCATTAGTGATTTTTAAGGAAGATTATTATGAGAGAAGGTGACAAAAAGTAAAAAATGAGATAGTGAAGTATGTATTGTACAAATGCGAAGGGCTTTAATTTAATATGCTTTTGTTTTATTTAAACTTATAACTCATATTTAATTTACTTAATCTTTCATAAATTTTTAATAATAAAATCAATATTTATTACCAAAAAAATTCATAGTCTCAATAAAATTATTTTAAAACTTTTTTTATACTTCTTCAATTATAAAAACAAAAATAATATTTATACATGTAAGGCAATAAATCTAATAATTACTTTAAAAATTGACAACTATAACCATTATAAAATAAAATTTGACAAACTTGTGAAAAGTATAAAAATATTGTATTTTAAAGTAAAAAGACCACCTTGAACTTTTTGTAGTACATAAATATTAAAATATTTATTTAAAAGATATTATATCAGATATGAAATACAGCAAACTGTTCTGATAGCAACAAAAGATGTTCCTCTTGCCTTTATTATGAAATGAATGGTCTTTTATAGCAATCCCCGGCTTAAGAAAATATAATGTTTTTGAAATGTTGTTGATGCTACAATTAAAAAAAAGCTAATCATTTAAATTTCTATATTACCATTGGTGATTATAATATAGGGGACCGGTAAAAAATTTTATCTTTATGTTAAATTATTCGTATCAATCTCAAACTATAATGAATTATAGAGGTTATAAATTATACTCTACTAAAATTAAAATTTTGTTGTTTTGACTAATTTCATTTTATTTTAATAAT
>JANITW010000236.1:11437767-11450339 GCA_027564335.1 Erythroxylum williamsii
TAGTGTTTTGTTGAAAATGATTTCGTATTAGAACGGGCCCAAATTATTTACTGATATTTGCGCACTCGATGGGTTTTAAAAAAAAATTTATATATATTACCAAGTTTTAAACTGTATTGACTGCTCTAGCATACCACCCTCGCGGGTCGCGGGCTCGGATATCACCGTCGATGTCGGGTTCGGGTCTCGTGGGAGTGGGATGCTACAGTTAATGGAGATACTAACGTCGGGTTAGAATTGAAAAAATTGAAAATTTAAATATTTAATTATCACTTTTTAAAGTTCAAGCTATAATTACAAAATTGTGCAAAGTTTGAGTTTTTTTTTGTAATTAACCATGTATATATATAGGGTTATTTACCAAAAAAGCCCAGACTTTTCTTAAATTTTCAATTATAGCCCTAACTTTAAAAAGTAGCAATTAAATATTCAAACTTTTAATTTTTTTAATTATAGCCTGATGTTAATCTCACCATTATTTTGACTGACGTGGCACTACCACGTGTCAAATGACCCCCATTAATTAGACACGTTAGCGTTATTAAGGGAAGCTTGTCTCATTAGTGAAACAACATCATTTCTTGATGGTAGTAAAATGATGTTGTTTCAAGAAAATTGAAAGAAGACTTTTCCTCCCCTTTTGCTGTCACTCAAGCTGTCACTCAATTTGTCTAAAATCTCTTATTTCTCTCATCCTATCGTTGTGAATGTCTAACCTATTCTAAGTTTTCTCTCACTCATGGTCACCCAATCGTCCTCAACATTTCTCCTATCATCAAAACATCATTTTGCCCCGCTCTTATCCCTTCTGGCATTGCTTCGCTGGAAGCGTGATTTTGCCCTTTTAGACAATCAACCACATGAAGGTTAGGTTTTTATTTCTTCCTTAAGATTTAATTGTCTTCTTTTCTTATAATGTTTAATGTTATGCTAGAAGGTGTAGATGATCTAGCTATTTCTGTTTTATTTATGTCTCATATCCTTTAATTCTTCATGCAACCTACTTTAATTCATCATGCAAAAAGGTTGTTATCCAACCTCATCCTAAAACACTTTGGTCTAAACTTGTGTAGTTCCCTTAGTCTAATCTGAGAGTGGTGTTTACTTTGTAGCTAACAGACTATTTATGTGAGCTTCTTATAGAAAAATTTAAACATAACTAAAACCTATGTATTTTATAATCGAGAGGAAACTATAGGCATTACTCATTTATGTCTTACATTACCTGTTCTTACACCCAAAGTGAAGGTGGGCGTATCTAACAAGTGCCAAGGAAATAACAAGTTTTGCCTTAAAGTCAAACATCAATTGTAGCATTAAAGAGAGTTTTGTTTGTTATCAGGTTGTCACTAGTACTGCTAAAGAACTGTCAATTCCTGTTCATGGGTATGTGGTATTTATCTATTGACATAATTCTTATTGAGAGATATTATACCTTTGTGTCATCTGCATATGGTGTAGGATTAACTCTCCTAATGACCAATTATTTAAAAGCCTTAAACCTGTTACATATCTTTTGTTCGTTTTCCTCATCTCTTAGTTTTAGGTTGAAATTTTCTAAAATTATCTACCTTCATATTTCTCAAAGCCTATTTGTTGAGTTATATTGGTTGTCTTATGGAAGGAGAGATTTCTCCCTCAAAGCTAGCATATATGGCAAAAGAACTTTATGACATGTGTTGTTTTGAGATTTATCTTAGTGATACAATTGGAGTTGGTACACTTGGTATAGTGTTTTTGTTAATCTCTGCATTTTTACTAATATTTGTTTGAATTTTTTCATTAGATTACCTCTCTTTGCACCAAATTGTTGCTTCTTCTTCATGTGTTTCTTAAAGTTTTGTGTTCACAATTTTGGAGTTCGTTTTCTTGAACATGAGCTTTTTCGTTTAATAAATTCTTTTTCTTACCTTTTGTTCGTAGGTGATCCAACACTTTTAGCTATCTAATTCTTTCTAAAGGTTATGTGTTTAAAGATTTGTTTCTTCACTTTGTATATTCCCTATCCTAGTTGTTGCATTTATTTAGTAGCCTATTAATCCTTGTACCATTCTCTTATAGGCTATGATTAACTTCAAATGAAGCTAATAGAGTTCATTTTACTTTCTTATATTAGATTTTTGTGATGTAAGCGCATATCCTAATAACCAATTCAAATTCATTTCCCCAAGCAGTTTCCCAAATATGATTTCGATACGTTAATTGTCTGTTCCATTTCCATTTCTTTGGAACATGTACTATCATTCCTATGCTTGAAGCTGTGATGACTGTTGTTCCTGCTGAAAAGATTGTTGTCCATTTCCATATACAAACATTGTAGTGATGGAAGACCAGCTTCTTCAGGATAAGGCTATTTGGACTAGAACAATGTTCCAAACATGTTATTATTTACATGTATAAATATTGTAGTAAAAAAACTAAAACTGTGTGTGATTTATATATGAAACTTTTGAATTTGTTCCTTTGAGTTCTTTGGAATTTAAGTTTAGGATCAACACTTATCAATAGTTTCTGAGTTTAATACATGAGGATGTTTTTCTTCATTTTTATGTGCTTAACTATACCGAATTGTTCAAAATTCACATTACTCGTGATTGCTTACACTATTTCAAACATCAAAGACTTAATTACTAAAAGCATGAAGTATTAAATACTCAATTGATAGTGTACCAAGCAATGAATAAATCTAATGTTATGGTCTTCTTTGCAAACTAGACAATGGATCTTGGGGAAAATAAACACAAAGAGTAACCAACAAGTCTTGCTTCAACATGCAATATAGCTTTAGGTGGTCAGAATAGAAACCAAATCAGGATAGAACACTCAAACCAGTTCAAAAGCAATAACAAACAAGCTCTTTTGTATAATGTAACTCTAGTCATCAAAGGTCAAATTTCCATTTTGGGGTACAATCAACGCATCACCCATTCAGTCCTTCCACGTCAATTTCCAAGGGAAGATACAACGATTTCAAGATATTCACAATCATCAACTAAAAACCACTTGAATCAAACATATATGTAGAGAAAAACAAAAAAAAATGTAAGATGATAGCTATAGACAACATTGGGAGAGAGAATTCATGAGCCTTTATCAGAAAAAATGTAAGGGACACTAAAAAAACATTGTAGATTTAGAAATACATAGCATTTTCTTGTATTTACAAGGAGAACGTCCAAATGTTTTAGGATTTCTTGCGCCTGCGAGGGAGGGATGAAATAATGTTGAAGAACCTACAGATTTTGTGCATCTGGGAGGGAGGGAAGAGATAATGTCAAAAAACCTAGGGATTAGTTTACAAGTTGACTAAAAATGGAGGAGAAGGAGAAGTCTTTTATCATTTTTCTTGAAACGATGTCGTTTTACTACTATCAAGAAAAAACGTCGTTTCGCTAATATGAAAAGCTTCTCCTAATGATGCTGACGTGTCTAACTTCATTTCTCTAATGAGAAAAGCATCCTCTAATGACATTGACGTGTTTGATTAGTGGGGGTCATTTGACACATGATAGTGTCACGTCAACCAAGATAACGATGAGACTAGCATCAGGCTAGAATTGAAAAAATTTAAAATTTGAGCATTTTATTGCTACTTTTTAAATTTGACCTATGATTGAAAATTTAAAGAAAGTTTAAGATTTTTTTAATAATTAACTCATGTGTGTGTGTGTGTGTGTGTGTCTTTCCTATATTCTTCTTCTTCTTCAAAAAGGTTTCCAACTTCCTAGCTATTAGTTTTTTACAAAACCTTTTAACCCCCGAGCAAGCTCTCCTTTTCCTATATAGTCCTTAGCTCCTTTATGCTTCATAATATTTGAATAAAATAAAAATCAGTTATCTTTTTTAAAATTTGCTCTTATTATTTACACTGTAATTATTTATTTATTCTTTTCATATATTGCATTAACAACTAACGTAACAATCTAACTTTTATATTTCCAGTATTAATTTCTAACTTTTATATTGATATTTTGTTAGTGGTTGTTAAAAACCACTTTTTTTCTTTATTAATGATATTATTGCTGTTCTATTTCTTGTTTTAATATTTTTTATTTTAATGGTTCATTCATATTATTGTTTAGCTATTTATTAAGATGGACAGATAAAATAGATAATGTTCTAAGTTAGAAGAACACAACACATAGTATTTACGTAATAATTATAATGATCAAATATTAGAAGTCATTAAGTGTTTACGCACACAATACACTACAACCCACTCAACCTACTCTTCAAAGACATCTTCCGTCCAATCTTAAACTAGTAGCTACCGTTGATACCACCTATGCCAAATCCAAAATTGTCATCCAACAATTTTTCGTATAACGTTTTGATAGTAATGAAAAAAGATTGAAGCTTTGAAGCAATACCTAACTGATCAAGGACTCGCCATCTGTTGATGAAGATCGTTACTGCAGACCTAGTTGCTAGTGGACTTTCTGATCTCTTCATAACAATGCACTTAATACCCTTCCTTTAAGGAGCAAGAGCAGTGGCAAAACAGCATGTTCTAGCACAAACTATATCTTATGTTTTCAAGAGACACCCACATTCACAATCCATGTATCATTAAATAACTAAAACCCTTCCTTTCTTAATTTGAAAAGTGTACAACACCAACACTAACTCACATCAAGTCTATCTCTCACACACACATCCACCTCATGATCGCACGCACGTTCCCATTTAATTTCTACCACTCACGTTTTTTATAGACATTTACAGTGATTAGGAGATGTGCAAAATCCCACAAGCAATTTGTGGCCCTATTCAACCATGCAATCAACATGTTGACTTCAATCACACAGTCTACAAAATATGGCAGTAACGATTCCAATTTACCAATACATCCAACAGTAAAATTAATTCCAATGTCACCATGATGATAGGCTCCAATGTAGTGTAGAATTCCTACAAGTTATATCTTATATTTCCAATTAAAATGCCAAAACTAAATAAAAGATATATACAATATATCCTAACAATCTCCATCTTTTGGCATTTTTGTCACAAACATAAAACTCTCCCTAAATAACATAATTGGACATATAACCATTAAATGCATAATCCACATGAGTTGAACCCCTTAATCAAATATCAAGTTCCAAAGAACACCAATCATCCACAATTTTCCCCTTTGGGACAAAAAGATGTCAAAAAGCATGACGAATAGTCACACATATACCTTGAAATCTGCCCTTGAATGAAACATTCACCATAAACAATTCGATATCTTCCCCCTTCGGACAAAATATTATCAAAATGAAAAATACCTTCAACATTATCAATCTCACCGAATAAAGAAACTTAAAAATCAGTAGAAGGTTCAACCGAAGAATCATAAGCATGCCAAGAAGACAAATTATCAACATTCGAAATACTGAGAGATATGGTCGAAAGAGAGAGACACCCGAGAGAAATCCATACTAATGAGAGAGTTGAGGAGTCTTCGGTGGGGCTAAATGGAAGTCACAATGCAAACTACGAAAAAGATGAGATGACAATCATAACAAAAAACTAAAGAACTAAAAACAAATCTTTTCTTTTACTTTTTTTTTGTATTTTTAAAAATATAAAAGATACTTCAAAAATGTAAAACACACAGTCCCTATGCCCCTCGAAGAATTTCAAGCCTGGGCTTATTCCTCATCACATTATCTCGGTCATCGATTTGTTCTTTAGAAGTAACTAACTTGTCATCTATTTGACCGGTTGCTTTACAAATAGTAACCAATTGTAAATTTATACACTTTTTTTATTTTTCCGTCACTACATTTTTGTGCTTGTACTTGACCCTTTTTAATCCAAGTATGCTTCGATTCTATAGACTGCTGCTAGAAATTTAACGGAGAGTGTCTAGAGTTTCGATTTTGACCCCTTTGAAACATCATTTGTAACATCTTGTAGCATCTCGGCCTTATGTGCCCGATAACTCCACAAAAATGACATGTGGGTACAAAAATTTGATTCTTTTTCGATGTTTCTTCTTTTCGGACAGATCTGAACATATCAAATTTCTCCTCATTCACTTTAGAGCACTCACCCTTATAACTAATGCTTTGAAGATCCTCTTTAACTTTACCAATTTCAATTAACTTTTCTAGTTTTTCTGTGCCTTTATTTAATATTCTCAATTCTTTTTGATACTTAATAATTTCATTCTAGCTTCACCAAGCTCATCTGACGTCAACATCAAGTTCTTTTCTAACTCTTCTATGGTGTTCTTCATAGAGAGATTCTCTTCCTTCAATCTTTCATTTTTTCTACATATTTTCATCTATTTTTCGTACATTAATTCGTAAGCCTCGCAAATAGTCTCCTTTTTATCACTTGATCCACTTGCATCACTGTCATAATTTGAGATTGAGCTTTGAGCTAAATCGTTTGTGTTTTCGTCTTCAGTTACTTCCTTCTCGGTTACTGTTAAACAAGTAACTGGACTTTTACTGTACAAAGTAACTAATGCATTACTATTCACAACTTCTTCTTCACTTCCGGATTCGTGATTACTCCAAGTGTTTGTATAGGATTTTTCTTTTCTCTTCTTCATGATATTAGCATACTCTGCTTGAACATATTCGAAGTCTTAACACTTATGAAATTGAATTATCTTTACCTTTCTTTCTCCCTTTTGAGTTTTGGTTTATTTAAATTTGTTGTTCAATGAGCTCCTTTCGTTTTGCCTAAACTCGATCAGTCATTTTCACTCTCTTTAGCCACTTACTAAACTCTCGTGTTAATAACTCCACATCCTCATTCTCGTCGGATTCATCTTCTACATCATTCATACCTTTACGAATTTTGGCTTGCAATGCTAATCCTTTCTTCTTCTCTCGATTGTCCCTCAAAAAATTCATTTTGAAATTTGTAAGAATTGCAATCACCTTCTCCAATAACAGGTCATTGATGTCACGAGCCTCCTCTTGGAACAACAACTATCAATTGTTTTTATTTAGGAATGACAGCTATCAGCTATTATTTAGGAAGTCTAGGTATATCTTTTCCTTTCAGTTTTGTTTTGTGATTCTTGTACAACTTGGGTAGTTTAGTTTGATTAGGAATATAATCGATAGCTGTAACTTCTTGTAGACACATCTTTCGTTTTCAATCGAATGCAGATCAAAATTCTCATTCCCAGAATTTCTTAGTTGTTTTTTTTTACATGGTATCAAAGTCATGGTTAATAACAAGAAAAGTGAGACTTCTGGATTAGGGAAGCAAATAATCAGCCCTTACATACTGAACTCGAATGACAATCCTGGGAATCTGATTACCCAAGTTCAGTTGAAAGATGAGAATTATGAAGAGTGGGCTAGAGCTATGCAGATAGTATTACAGGCTAAAAAAGAAATATGGTTTTGTTAATGGATCTGTCACCATCGAATTATTCACTGGAGCTCGAAGATTGGTGGACCATCAACTCTATGCTGGTTTCTTGGGTGTTTAACACCATAAAACCAACGCTTCACTCCACCATCTCTCATATGGAGAACATCAAGGATTTGTGGGAGGATATTAAACAAAGGTTTTCAATTGAGAATGACCCATGAATGCAGCAGTTGAGATTAGATTTGGCAAACCGTAGGCAGGATGGTCAACTAATTGTTTCTTATTATGGAAGACTCAAAACTTTGTGGGATGAAATAAACAATTATGATCAAATTCCTGTATGCGTTTATACAGGATGTAAGTGCAATCTCACTAGAGAATTGAAAAGAAAGTGTGAAGAAGAAAAAGTTCATCAATTTTTGATGGGTTTGGATGAAGAAGTAAACGGAACAATGCTTTCAAATATTTTGAGCACTGAACCTTTGCCCAATCTGAATCGTGCTTATGTCATGGTGGTTCAACAAGAGCAGGGGTGAACTATGACACAAACTAAAGAAGACAGAGTTAATCATGTTGGTTTCGCTGTACGAGCAAATGGGCAAAATTCAGGGGGAGAAAAAAATAGCTCGATTTGCTCTTATTGCAATCGAGAGGGATATGATGCTGAAAGTTGTTTCCAGTTGATAGGCTATCCAGAGTGGTGGGGTAATAGACTACATAGAAACTCAGCTGGGCGAGGAGGTAGTAAAAAACATGGCAATGGAAGTGGACACAATAAACGAGATGCTGCTCGTGCCAATGTCACTTAAGTAACTGGACTTGTCACAGATTTAGATCGGAAAGGCATCAATGGGTTGAATGATGAGCAATGGGCAACTTTTTTGGACATTTTAGGCTCTCATCAAACTAGTGGCCATGAGAAGCTAACAAGTAAGCAAAAAATCTTACATTGGATTATTAACACAGGAGCTTCTAATCATATGATAGAACCTTTTTGAGTGAATTGTATGATATCATGTCATGTTTAGTCGGGTTACCAAATGAAGATAAGACTATGACAGTGAAAGAAGGACCTGTTCTATTTGGAGAAGGTTTGAAATTGCGTTGAGTTCTCTTTGTACCACACTTGAATTACAATCTAATCTATGTATCATAACTACTTAATGATTCAGATTTGGTTATTCAACTCACTAATAAAATATGTGCTGTATAGGACCTAAATTCGAGGAGGTTGATTGGAGCAGGTGAGCAGCGTGAGGGTCTGTACTACCTTAAATGAGTGACGTCAGTGCATGCTTGCAAGGTGGATGTTGTAGGATCAATCGAGTTGTGGCATAAGAGGATGGGACATGCTTCTCATAACGTGTAGAGTTAATTCAAGAAGCTGGTAATATAGTTAAAAATATCAATAAAACTTGTGATGTTTGCTGTCGAGCCAAACAATCAAGAGAAATCTTCTTTTTTAGTGACAATAAAGCTAAAAGTTGTTTTGACTTGGTACATTGTGACTTGTGGGGACCTTATAAAGTTCCAAATTCATGTGGCCCAATTTATTTATTAACAATTGTTTATGTTTACTCTCATGTTGTGTGGATATATTTGTTGAATGGAAAACATGAAGTAGCTAGTGTTTTGAAAAAGATTGTCATGATGGTTAAATGCCAATTTGAAAAGAATGTGAAAATTGTTAGAAGTGATAATGGAAGTGAATTTGTTTATTGAAAAGGTATTTTGATGACTTAGGAATATTACATCAGACCTCTTGTGTAGGCACGCCTCAACAAAATGGTCGAGTTGAAGGAAAACATCACCACATTCTTAACGTAGCGAGAGCCTTGCCTTTTCAGGTTAATTTACCCATAGAATTTTAGGTAGAATGCGTTCTTGCTGCTGGATATTTAATTAATAGAACTCCATCAATGTTATTGAATGGTAAAATCCCATATGAGATGATTTTTGGTGTAGCACCTTCTTATAAACACATTCGGGTTTTTGGTTATTTGTGTTATGCACATAATCTGAATCGAGAAAAGGATAAATTTGCTAGTAGGAGTCGCAGGTGTATTTTTGTTAGATATCCTTTTGGAAAGAAGGGTTGGAGAGTGTATGATTTGGATACCCATGAATACTTTGTATCACGAGATGTGGTGTTTGTTGAAATAGATTTTCCTTATGCAAATGAGCAAACTGTAAGACATGAGATCATCGAAAACACAAATATAGAGTCGGATGATGTTGAGAATGAATTAGAAGAGGCACATAATGAAAATGTAGGGAGACTGTTATTGAGATGAATCGAAAAAGAGAGGAAGTGGAAAGAAGTGTGGTAGTGGAGGAGCAACTTGGTAAGGGACAATAGGTCAAGCAACCTTCTGTATGTTTAAAAGATTATGTGAAAAATGCCATCAGCAGCAGTCCTTCATCATGCTCGTCTCAACAATCTGTTTCCCCAGGTACATCTCACTCTCTAGCATATTGTGTGAGTTATAATAATTTTCTGCACAACATTGGTGTTTCTTGGCAACCATTACCAAAGGACACGAACCACATTATGCTGAAGCAGTTAAAGATGCACGGTGGCGAGAATTATGCAAAAAGAAATACATTGTTGGTGCTCGAGTCTCATTACCTATTTTGGAGCTTTGATTTCCCAAAAAAATTCATACTTTGGACATTTTTCAGCATCAGTGTTGGCAGGTTCGTCGTAGTGGAAGTCTCCTCTCTTGCAGTTCGTCACAGTGAACTTTTACACTTTGTCGCGGCAAAGTCCCAAGCTCCAGTGCTTGTACCCATCAAGAAAGGTTCGCAGTGGCGTACTCTGGGCCTCGCCGCGATGAAACCCTCGAATAGGACCCAAACAACTAACCTCGAAAACTAATATTCAACTCATATCATTTTTTTCAACACAATCATTTTAACAAAGAAATTAACTATGAACATATACAAGCAAAACTTTTTCAATTCATCACTTCATTACTAAAGCAAAAGAATTTGAAAAAATTTATTTACATAATAAAAGCCACGTCGTTGGCTTATTACAAAATACAATATGTACATGATACAATTGAATGTTTATGCTTCATATGATTCTAAATACCCAAAGGTTTATGAACTAACTTAATTACAAAAGTCTCTATTCTTGGTGTTTGCCAAACTTTGCAAGGATCAATGTTGATCTACTTTTTCTGCACCTGCGGAGTTGAAGGGAATGGGGTGAGTTACGAAGCTTAATGGTTTCTATGTTTATAGCCATTAGCAACGAGTCACACAATCAAACATGCATATACTTCATATATTCATATACGTCTATATCTCATTGGGCTAGCAATTCAATCATTCACAATTCAAATTCACATTAATCATCAAAACATAATACTCATTCTTGCATCATAACTTGACAAATCAAAATGCAAATGCACAAATAAATGGCTCGAGAGTTCTTTGGAACGAAACAGATAAACCAAAGTTTATACCATGAACAAAACGAGTCTAATTTCTCAAGATCTCGTGGCCTCAAGCGAGCAGCCAGGAGAAGACTATATGTCAGCGTGCATGTGACTAACAAAATGTTCCTCTCTTGCCCAAACACAATCAAATTTATGCTCAATTCATTTCTATACATTTTTCATATTCTCATGCTTCTTATGCTTTCTCATCTTTTCGTTCATACAAAAAGTCATTCGTCTTTCATGGAATGATATAATGATGAATCATCATACATTTTTCAACAATCACTTTCATTCAATTTAAGTAATTTAGCACATATTCACACATAAGACAATTATCTCATTTTACACAACAACTATAAACATATTACCCACCTATTTACTTGCAAAAATCCAAGTCAAGTTTGCCTTTCCTCTTGCTCTTGGATTGTCATTCCTTAGTCTCCTTCAAACAACCAAGTTCTCATTTAACACAACATTCCCATAGAAATTCATAAAGCTTCAAAAATCACAAAAATGAAATAAATGCTAAGTTGGGCTTAGGCTTAACCTACCTATAGTCTATCTAGGTTGAAAAAACCAAAATCTAGTTTAGAAATCCATAAAAATCCATCTAAGGTTTCTCCTCTTTCTTCCTACACATACTCATTCTCTTCTTTAATCCCTTTTTGTTTTTCTACTAAGCAAGAAGAAAGATGATACTTACCTTAGATTTAGCCCAAATCTTCTTCTTTCTCCCTCTTTCTCCTTTTTCCCTAGCTTCCACGCACTCTTCTTTCTTTTCTCCTCTCTTCTCATGACTTTCTCTTCTCGTTTCTAACTCCCACGATTTTTCTTTTCTTCTTTTAAATAATACCACATTGTGTTTGCTCTTCCATTTTTACCCTTCATTTAATTAGTTCTTCCAATTTTGCCCCTTTTTGTCCATCAACTACTAACATCTTAATTCCTTATTTTGATAAGGTAAATAAAGAAATTTGATAACACTTCCTTCTAGAAAATGTTCCCCATTTTATTAAGTTTCTAATGACATAAAAATCATTCAATCTAGTTCAGAAATCTGAAAGTTATACCCTAAACATTTTTAAACTGTTCTTATGCTAATCCAACACTCTATGCTCAATTTTCATCCAAAAATTGAAACTCTTATAGACTAAATTAAAACTCAATTTCCTCATACACTTTGTATCCCTATGTCTCTAGTTTACTCCAAATTAAAAATCATCTCAATAGAATTACTACAGAAAAAGTTATGCTTAAAATACCGAAATATATTCAATATAGAGAAAAGTTCGTAGCGGCGAACTCCTCCAAAGAGAAATTCTCACTAAAAAATCACAAGTTCGCCACGGCGAAATCTAGAGTTGGCCACGACGAACTTTACCCGAGAGGAATCCTAGCCAAATCCTTCAAGTTCATCGCGGAGAAGCAAGGAGTTTGCTGCAGCAAATTTTCACAGAAGCAACCCAGTTTTTCAACTTCGGGTTAGATTTTGAGACTCTTAAAGACATAATTTGAATTTGATGTCTTCATGAAAATTGTAGTCATACATCTCTATTTTAATTCAAATCAAGAATCATCATGTTTGGATAATTATAGGAAAGGTTATAGCTAAAATATTGAAGCATACTCAGTAAACATGCTACTGCTATATTTTCCAGATTATCTTCCAAATTTTGATTCCAGATTTTATCCTAACCCATCTTATACTAAGATCACTTCTTCTACTTCATTTACTCCTCATTCTCAACTCCATTTCAACTCAATATCATCCATAAATAAATTATAGTCCATGAT
>JANITW010000236.1:11450361-11471273 GCA_027564335.1 Erythroxylum williamsii
AACATACACACATATACCCATTCATCATCAACTTACTACATTCACTACCTTAATCTTGTCTATCTTTTCAAATTCAAAAATTCTCCTTTTTCTTTAATCATGACTAATCACTAAAAATTTCTTATTTAATAATTCTAACTTTCAAGAAAAGTACGGGGTCCCATATACACGCTTTGGAAGAAAATGGTACATGGACAGTTGAAACTTTGCCACCAGGGAAGAAAGCGATTGGAAACAAGTGGGTGTATAAAATTAAATACAATTCTGATGGAAGTATTAAATGGTACAAGGTGCAGTTGGTGATGTTGGGAAATAATCAAGTTGAAGTAGTCAATTTCCAAGAGACTTTTGCTCTTGTAGCAAGAATGGGTACTGTTCGCACTTTTCTTGCCGTTGTGGCGACAAAGAATTGAGAACTTCATCAAATGGATGTTCAAAATGCCTTCTTAAATGATGATTTGGAGGAAGAGGTTTACCTAATGCTGCATGGTTTTGTTGAGTCCTCAGGAATGGTATGTCGACTCCGTAACTCTCTATATGGTTTATGACAAGCATCTAGATGCTGTTTGCGAATATGGTTTTCATTAATCGCATTTAGATTACTCTTTGTTTATCTTCCAAGCTAGAATTATTCATTTAAATGTGCTTATTTTTGTCGTGATCTTATTGTCTCTAGTAATGATGTTTCTGTTGTACAATGATTCAAGAATTATTTAAGTAGTTGTTTTCATATGAAAGATTTGGGGAAATTGAAATTCTTCTTAGGATCGAAGTGGCCAGAAACTCAGATGGCATTTTTTTTTGTGTCAATGCAAGTATGCGTTGGATATTATTTTAGATATGGGTTTGTTAGGATCCAAGCCTGTTAAAACTCCACTAAAGCAAAATCATAAAATTGCTCTTTCTAAGAGTGCTGTTGTCAATGATCCTGCGCAATATCGACAGCTGGAGGGATGACTTATTTATCTCACCATAACTTAGCCCGAGTTATTTTATCGTGTGCACATTCTCGTTCAGTTCATATAGCAGCCCAAAAAAACACACCGGGAGGCAGTTGTTAGGGTGGTTCGTTATCTGAAAGGAAATCCAGGTCAGGGTACTCTCTTGCGTGCCAATAGTGATCTCACTTTGTCTGCATATTGTGATTCTAACTAGGCTAGCTATCTATTGACGAGACATTCATTGACTGGTTATTTTGTTCTTTTAGGCAATTCTCCCGTTTCATATAAGACTGAAAGCAACAAATAGTTTCTCGCTCTTTCGTTGAAATTGAATACCAGTCTATGACCATATCAGCGTGTGAACTTAAATGGTTGAAAGGTTTGTTAGTTGCTTTTGGTGTGGAGCATTCTCAACCAATGAACTTATATTATGATAGTCAAGCGGCATTACATATAGCTTCTAATCATGTGTATCATGAATGCACTAAACACATTGAGTGGATTGCCATTTCATCCGGAATGAGATACTAATTGGTAACATTCATACAGCATATATCCGTAGTTTACTATAACTTGCCAATATCTTCACAAAGGCGTTGGGTACATATTAGTTTGGTTTTCTTCTTCGCAAGTTGGAAATTCGAGATCTCCATGCTCCAACTTGAGGGGGGGTCTTAGAACGACAGCTATGAACTGCTATTATTTAGGAATGACAGCTATCAACTATTATTTAGGAAGTCTATGTCTATCTTTTCCTTTCCATTTTGTTTTGTGATTCTTGTACAACTTAGGTAGTTTAGTTTGATTAGGAATATAATTAATAGTTGTAACTTCTTGTATATACATCTTTCATTTTCAATGGAATGCAGATCAGAACTCTCATTCCCAGAATTTCTTAGTTGTTTTCTTTACACGATTGCTGCAATTTTCGGAATAAATCTTAGAGATAGTGATCTCAACGTCTTTTTGACTAGTTTCAGATTGTAATATTTCTTCCCCAATTGATGTGCTTGACTCGTTATATCTCGCAATCTTTCATGAAAGTCTCTGATAGTCTCATTTTCATCCATCCTCAATTCTTCAAACCTCACAGCTAATATCTGTAGTTTTGAGGCTATCACAGATTTAGATCCTTCATGAATAGTCTGCAAAGCATCTCACGCCTTTTTAGTCGATTCACAGGCCAATATCATTAAGAAGCGTCCTTCATCAATAGCACTGAATATTACATGCATTCCTTGTGATTTTCCGAGTGTACTTTCTTCTTCAGTTCTTATTCATTCAGATGGATATTTTTGAACTACCTCTTTTCTATCATTAGTGATCATCGAATGTGTCCATCATGTACTACCGAGTTCCATGCTCTTGTTCCCTGCGACTGAATAAAGATCCTCATTTGTGATTTCCATGCAGGATAATTGTAATCGTCCAATAGCGATGGCCTTATAATTGATGCTCGTTCTCTTATGACCATGTTCATGAAACAAGGATCTGCACCAACTTGCTACCAAGTTCTGAATCGGTGATCTTGCTCTGATACCAATTGAAAAATCTAAAGTGTTAACTATTTCGTAAACTTTCCATAAACTCCTTTAGCACGAACAAAAATAAAACCAAACAAAAACGAAATAATAAAAATACCAAAAATTTGGTAATGCAATTCGACATACGTTGCCTACGTCTACGCGGCTCTCACCCAACTTAATAACTTTTATCGAAGTACAATATATTTAATTAAGACTTTACTAAACTGACACTACTAAACTCTTAACACTATTACTTAATCTTACTTCCTGTGAAAGAATTTCACACTCAATAGTACGACCGCCTCGTACTAACCTCAACAAAGGATTTTTCTAAACTATTTTTAATTAAACGACAATTAACACAAATAAATCAAATAATTAATCAACAAAGAACGGAATAATAATGTACTTGAGATAAAAGAAACACTTCCTTACGGTTTCAGCTTCCCCAAATATATATAAAAATCTTTCTACTAGTTGAACTAATTCATCCCAGCTTCAACAACTTTAATTAAACCATACGAGACACCAGAACTCATGCACACATTCAACTATGTTTTTTCCAATCTTCAATTAATGTCCACCGCACTATTTTATCTTGCAAACATTCAACTGTATATTTATTCAGCACCCAAAGAGCAAAAACGATAGATCAACCATGTAAGGAGTCCACAAACAGTTTACGCACACAATACACTACAGCCCACTCAACCTACTCTCCAAAGACGTCTTCCTTCCAATCTAAAACTAGCAGCAACCGTAAGATTCCACCTATGCCAAATCCAAAATTGTTATCCAACAATTTCTCATATAACGTGTTGATAGTAATGACAAAAGGTCGAAGCTTTGAAGCAACACCCAATTGATCAAAGACTCGCCATCTGTTGGTGAAGATCGTTACTGCTGACCCAATTGCCAGAGAACTCTCTGATCTGTCCACAACAATGCACCTAATATCCTTCCTTTGAGGAGCAAGAGCAGCGACAAAATAACTTGTTCCAACACAAACTATATCTTATGTTTTCAAGAGACACCCACATTCATAGTCTGTGTATCATTGAATAACTAAAACCTTTCCTTTCTTAATTTGAAACGTGTACAACACCAATACTAACTCACATCAAGTCTATCTCACACACACATCCACCTCATTACCGCAAGCACGTTCCCACTTAATTTCTATCACTCACGTTTTTTTTTATAGAAATCTACAGTGATTAAGAGATGTGCAAAATCTCATAAGCAATTTGTGTCCCTATTCAACCATGCAATCAACATGTTGACTTCAATCACACAGTCCACAAAATATGGCTGTAACGATTCCAATTTACGAACACATCTAGTAGTAAAGTTAATTCCAATGTCACCATGATAATAGGCTCTAATGTAGTGTAAAATTCCTACAAGTTATATCTTATATGTCCAATTAAAATGTCAAAATTAAATAAAAGATATATACAATATATCATAACATTAAGAAAACAGTTTAAATTATATAAAGAGAATTAGAAATATATCTAAGCTCTAAGTTCTCCGACTTTATTATTATTATTATTATTCCCTAACATTACCCTCAAATTTTAAGAATGACCTCACTGCCACTAGGCTTTTGATGTCATAGTTCTTGTTTTCTTTAAATCGTTCCTCTTTTTTTTTTTCAAAGTGTAACAATTCAGAGTTGTTATTTTAATATTATTGCATATTTTGTTCATAATTTACATCAATTCAGTAGATTTTAAAATATATGATATTAAGAGTGTTTTATATTATATAATGTTCGTAATTTCAAAGATTTTGGTGGCTTAATGGAGTGTTTCTAAGTAGTTTACACATGAGGCTAAAATTACACTTTGAACTTCAACGTAAAGAATATAATCTAACATTTTAAATTATTTAAATTAAATTTTTATGGTTTTAAAATATTCAAAATAAATCTTAAGCTGATGGAAAATTTAATAGAATTAACTGTATGTTAATTAAATGTCATGTTATATTGACATATATTATTTTTAATTTTTAAATAAAAAATAGGTCATTGTCATATGAAAAGTGGAGCTCTCTCCCTAAATTTATAAATGTAAGCTCCATTCTCACGTAGCATTTGGGATCTGTTTTTTAAAGTATATAAACAATGACCTCGTTTATAAGACTCATTTCTTGATTAATTTTAAAATTTTAATTATGTAACAGTAAATTCTAATTTTTATTAAAATATAAACATAAAATCATTTCAATATTTGATTAACAAAAAATTATTTTGTCAAATTTTTTTTGTCTATTTAATATGTGTTTTAAATGTTTAAACCCTTAAAGATGTTAGGATTAAAGTCATATCATGCTCTAAGCGTTAATCTCCTTGTGTAGATCACTACTTATGGGGATTGATCAAAATCTGCTATGATTTTTCCAGTTAAGCCCCACCTGACAAAGTTAGAGACTTTGAAACTTGGGCCTCTCCAAAAACCCGATGATGTCTGGGTTCTCCAAGAATTGTGCGTAATGAGACCAGTTTCTTGTGCCCGTGATGGTTAATTCAAGCTCACAAAATGTTTGACAATTTGCCGCAGTGGGTGAGGAAGGCTGTTTTAGGCCTTAATTCGACCGGAAGATATGAACTTCACTCGACGTTTTCCGGCTAAAATTCAGCTTTACATTATAACGCAGAAAGTTCGTTTCTTTGTTCGCGACCCATTTCCCAACAAGCTTACGCAGTATCTCCGGCGAGCCGAGCTCATCGATTCTATTAGATTATGTGTCCGTTCCAACCCCGACTCACTTCCCACTCTCTTACACAGCCGCCTTTTAGACCCTTTTGTGGTCACTCACGCTATTAGGTGTACCCCTAATGCAGATTCTGCTATTTTTCTTGTCGAGTCCCTCAAAACTCTTCCACATTTCTCGCATAATCAATCCACCCTTTATGCGTTGGCCACAGTTCTAGCTAAATCACATAGGAGCTCAGAACTGAAGTTCCTGATAGCTGATATTGATGCGGGAAAATACAGGGGTGTTAGGATTAGCTTTATGAACCTCATGCAGTGGCATGCTGCATGTGGGGAAATGGATGCAGTTTTAGACTCTTGGGATAAGTACAGAAAAAGTGGCAAGCATTTGTGCACAGAGTCTTATAACATTGTTATGCAACTTTATGGGCAGAAGGGTCAGCATTTGGAGGCTGTGAAGGTCTTCTTCAGGCTAATTGATGAAGGAGCAATTCCAAACTCTAGAACTTATACAGTTATGATTGAACATCTGACTAAGTTGGGCAAGTTGGACCCAGCACTAGAGATTTTCAGGATATTGCCCTTTATGAGAATAAAGCGGACTTTAAAGCAGTATTCAGTTTTGGTGGAAGGGCTTGCTGGTGCTAAAAGGTTTGGGGATGTCAAAATGCTGCTCCATGAAATAAGGGTTGATGGCAAATTTCCTGGTCGTCCCATGCTTTTAGCTTTGCAATGTTTGCAGGAGGCAGGATTATTATCGGAAACGGAGGAGTTTATTCAAGAAATGTTGCCAGACAAGAGAATTAGGAGTATAGCGTCTTGCGAAGATAGTAGTGATGAGGATGAGGATGAAGACGAAGATGCTAGCCATGAAGAGGTTGATGGAGTACCTCGTGGTATCCAATTGAAGCGATGGTTGGACCCAAAAGCTTTGGCAAAGGCCGTGAATGAAATGAGTCCTGATGTTGTGTCTGCTCTGGAAGATGCCAAACTTGTGTGGACCAATCGGTTAGTATGCAAGGTTCTTAGGAATTTCACTTCTCCAGATAGAGCTTGGGATTTCTTCTGTTGGGTTGCTTGTCAACCAGGATTCACTCATGATATTCACACGATAGAAAGAATGATGGCAGCTTTTGCTCAGCATGGGAAGGCTGATATGGTTGATAGACTCATAGCAAAAATAAGAAGTGAAGGACTTAGATTGTCTTTCAGCACCATTAAATTGATCATTGATTTCTATGGTATTTCAAAGAATGCTAATGCCGCTTTAAAGGTTTTTCATGATGACAGGGGACTGTGTGGTCCCATATCGAAATTTAATCTAATGCTTTTGTATTCATCTCTTTTACGAACATTGACCAAGTGTAGGAGAAATTCTGATGCCATGGACATGCTTGACGAGATGATTTCCTCTGGAATACGCCCAGACAGTCAGACATTTTCTGGATTAATGTATCACTTTGCATTAGAGGGAGATATGAAGACCGTTCAGAAACTATTTTTGATGGTTAGACAGAGTTGTGTGAAGCCAGATGCTTATATGTTCAAAGTACTGATCCAAGCATATTGCAAAAGCGGAAGGGCTGCTCTTGCATGGAGGGTTTTTGAAGCCATGAAGAACTCAAATTTGTTGCTTGATGTTGCCACTAAAGATTTGCTTGTAAAGAGTCTTTGGAAGGAAGGCAAACGGAAAGAGGCTGCCAGTCTAGAAGAAAGCTGCGAGGAATTTAGCGAAACTCTACCATTAGTATTGCAAGGTCACGTGTGGACTGTCAGCTCTGTAGATCTCACCACAGTTTACCAAATTTATGCCAATAGTTTTGTGTACACCAATGATTAGAACTTCCTCTGGACTTGGAACATATTCTATATGTAACCAATCTCTTGATAATACTCTTTTGTCTGCGCTTGCATTCCCCTCTTCATCATAGTCCTAGTCATTTGTTTATTGGCTGAAAAAAACGGTCCATTTATATGGGTATACAATTTCAGGAGATTGGACTCTTTTCCGATAAAAGACAGAAAGATCCTAATGGTTGGCTTGTATCTTGCCAGTACTAGAGGACACAGTAGAGTTGTGACCAACAATTCTGACTGTGGGCGAAGCATTGACTGACTGAGTTTCATACTACCAACAATAAAATGGCTGAAGAGATGACTTCGATGGAAATTACTCTTTAACACGGTTCAGTTAATTCATTATTGTATGTTCTTCCTGATTTGGCAATAGAAGGTTTCAGTATTACCCGAGTTACTGGGGTCTGGTTAAAATGACATGAACATCATACTGCCTGATCATTAAACCTGTGATTGGGTCACTAACCATCATAATTCGGACAAAAGCTTCTATTGTTTGATTAAGTTGCCCCACTTCAGTTTATATTGAATGCAGAGAATTAACCAACTTGGATGTTTATAGCTTGGCGGTTTGCAAGAATTTATACCAGCAAATTACATATAGTTGCAATAGGTTAACCCTTTCCAGAAGCTGATGATGCAAAGCAGAAATACAATCATTAAACTTATATAGATCCTGTTGGCGATCAAATTTGTCGTTTAATTGATACAGGACATCTGACCTTCTATATAGTATCAGAAGAAGAGACACTTCTTGCCGTCCTGAATTGATACATTGCACTAAATTAATATCAGCAGAAGGGGGAAGTCATTTTCAGACTTGGTGGTGCTAGCGATACAAGCTTTGTCCGTCATATTTGGTTCTCTTTTTTGGAATATCATATGGGAAGTATTCATACACTGGAAAACAACAGAAAATTTTCAATTCAGGAAGCGGAGGAAGAAGAAAGTCTGTCAAATCAAATGCTGGACAATACTTCTTGGCTTTTCCAGCAATCTCAATTGCGAAATAAGGGTCTTATTTAATTCAAATCTCATCATCGCCACATAATCTGAACTTCAAGTTCAGAGCAATGACAGTTTCCCTCCTTTCTTCGGAAGCTCCATTTCTCTTGCTTCTTTTCTTTAGCATAACAAATTTCACAGCACAGTCACTGCCTGGCCCGAACTTTTCTTGCCCTGTGGATTCACCTACTTCATGCGTAAGTTATATCACTTACCTTGCCCGGCCACCAGACAAGTTGAACCTTGGAAACATATCTGATTTGCTTGATGTTAGTCGTCAGTCTATTGCTAGCGTAAGTAACCTGGTGTCTGAGGACACCCCATTGTTTCCAGACCAGCTTTTACTTGTACCAATAAGATGTGGTTGCACAAGGAACCAATCTTTTGCCAACATCACCTACCAAATAAAGGAAGGTGATAACTTCTATCTGGTGCAAATCACAACGTTCGAGAATATCACCAAATGGGAAATGATGGAAGACCTAAATCCTAATTTCACTCCGACTCTCTTGTATCCTGGTGACAAGGTAATTGTTCCTTTGTTATGTAAGTGCCCTTCAAAGAGTCAACTTCAGAATGGAATCCAGCATCTTATTACCTACGTTTGGCAACCTGAGGATGATCTCCTCAAAGTATCTACTAAGTTTAATGCGTATCCAGATGATATTGTGGCAGAAAACAACATCAATACCTTCAGTTCCATGGTGTATCATCCCATCCTAATCCCAGTATCCCAGTTGCCAATTCTCACTCAACAGTATCCTCCACCCACAGAAAGAAGAGGATCGCATCATCATGTGTTCATCACCTCGGCTATAAGCATAGCGGTCTCCCTTTTGATGTTCTTTTTTGTAGCCTTTCTGGTGCAAAATCGCCGTTATAAGAACAAGAAGACTTTGGTTTGCAGTGGCTCTTCTTGTCAGGATACTGCTGTTCTCATTCAAACAAAGGATCATAAGAAAAGTGAGTACTATGAACCTAAGATCATACAAGATAAACTACTTCCAGGGGTTTCAGGCTACATAGGAAAGCAAATTACTTATGACGTTAAGGTGATTATGGAGGCAACTATGGACCTTCACGAACACTACAGGATAGGGGGGTCAGTATATAGAGCCAACATCAATGGAAAGGTCTTGGCCATAAAGAAAACCAAGGAAGATGTCTCGGACGAACTGAAGATACTTTGGAAAGTGAATCATTCCAATCTGATCAAATTACTGGGAACATCATCTGATACAGAGGGTAATTGCTTCTTGGTCTATGAATATGCAGAAAATGGATCACTGGACAGGTGGCTTCGTCCAAAGTCAGCAACCTCATCAAGCTCTATTGTGCTCCTTACTTGGACTCAAAGATTGCAAGTAGCGTTGGATGTTGCCAACGGCCTGCAATACATGCACGAACATACTCAACCGACCATTGTTCACAGAGATATAAGGACAAGCAATATACTTCTTGACTCCAGGTTCAAGTCAAAGATAGCAAATTTTTCAGTGGCTAGACCTGCCAAAAACGCTATGATTCCAAAAATTGACGTCTTTGCTTTTGGGGTTGTCTTGTTGGAGTTGCTTTCGGGAAAAAGAGCTATGGTAACAAAAGAAAATGGTGAAGTTTTATTGCTGTGGAAAGAAATAATAAGGGTCTTAGAAGTTGCAGAGAAAAGAGAAGAGAGGTTAAAGAAATGGATGGATCCAAAATTGGAGGGCTTTTATCCCATTGATGGTGCCCTCAGCATGGCAATCTTGGCAAGGGCATGCACACTGGGAGACTCTTCAGCAAGGCCAAGTATGACAGAAATCGTCTTTAACCTCACAGTTCTCTCCCAGTCGTCATCTCACACATTACAGAGGTCCTGGTCTTGTGGGCTAGAAGTGGACGAAGTTGCACAAATTATCAGTCCTGTGAAAGCTCGTTGATTTAGTCGCAGAATGAGGGGATATACAAGTCTAGTAGATCTCACAGATCATGTACAAAGATGTCAGAAGCAACTTTGTTATGCAGAGTCGTAGTGATGGAATGTACAGTGCAGTTTCTTTTCCATGTTCTTTTCCGTTCAAAAGCATCAAATTCCTGGCCTATGTTCACGTTATGCTCTCTGCAAATTCTTTGGCTTTGAACTAAGAAAAAATCTACTAAAATTGAATCCATGGAGCAGTTTCAATAAATTTCAGATAATTAATTGAACAGTTGACTGTAACCACGGATTGCAGGCATGTTGGTTTTTCTCGAGAAATTTAAGAACAGAAGACAGATTAAAATGCAAGAAATAATCTTCAGATGTTAAACTACAGGTTCATGATACTTCTCATTACGCCTCTCAGGGTCAGGAATCACACGTCCGAATGATTATGATTCAGGAGTCTGTTACGTAAACTGTAAATTGAGACTTGACAAGTCCCATTGATCATAAAATATGAAATGGGAAGTATGTATCATCTAAACTAAGATAGAGCTGATGGTCACTTGGGCCTAAGAAACTGGCCGTATTATTGCATTACTAACAAAGAGTACTTTGAAGGTTTTGGACTTCCTCCAACTCCCAATCCGCAGGTTCTAACCATAAAAAAGTTCAACCTGGGTTTCGTGGCCGTGAACATTTTCCTCGAGTTTCTTATTGGCACAAACTAGAAGGCAGAGTGTATAGAAAGAACCAACTTAGCTAGCCCTGAAAATGTAACTTGGCCTGCAAAAGAAGTGATCAATTGACTTCAGCCAGCCCTCGACGACATCAGTCACTGCTAAGGCTCTTACCCGTTCAAGCCCAAGCCTATAATCTCTCTTTCATATAACCCTAGCTTATTAACCAAAAGAATTTTCATTCTATTTTTTATTATTTCAATTTTATTAAAATTATGGAAAAGTTGTTTTAAATAAAACTTGAAATTACCCCTTAAAAAAATAAAACTTGAAATTATACAGTTCGATAATTATTTATCTAACAAAATTTATAAAATAAAATGATAAACATGTAATTTATCATAGAATATTTTTAGGAATTTAAAACAACAAAAATATTCTTTAAAAATGAGAGAAACTACGCAGCAATTGTGCCTATACCCTTTTTTTTCTGACGAGGAGAAAGAAAAAACAAACTAAATCATCGTCCTGAGATATATTGTGCCTAGCGCATCACGCTGGAGAAGCTCCTGGATGCCAATAGGGGACTCTTGGAGAATATAGAGGTTCAGTCTAAGTAAGTCAGTGAGGCGAACAAAATTGTCCGCGAACATTCTAAGTTGATGTTGGTATATGCATAATCTTTATTTACATATGTAATCAACTATATACACACTTAGAATATCCAGTAAAGTTAGTAACTCTATTATACCATTTAACATGACTTTATAAGACATGACTATCTAGGCATTGTAATCACCTTTTTTGTTGAACTTTACAATAATTAAGTTTGTTGCAATTTAATGCATGATATGATTATTTTAATTCATATAAATGCGCTCTTTATCTTTATGTATTTTGTTAATTGTATTTAACGTTTTAATACTAAAGATAAATGTCTTGAAATAATTAATGTGCAAATAATATTATGAAGATAACATAATTATGAGATTTTTACGTTTTTATATAATTTATAAATTGTTCTTAATTATAGTTTCATCAAGATGTGATATTGATTAAACTATAAAACTAATACATATTATATTTTTTCCTTATGAAAAAAGTAATAGACCTCATAAATTTAAGTATATAAATATTTAAATAAATATATAGGTATTTATTAAAGAATAAGTTAACAAAAATGGTCGGATTATGAGGATCTCAAATGGAATATAACTTATATGTTTGTAGATTTTCTTAGTGTAATAGGTGTATAATTGATCATTTGATTTGAGATCGTCAAAGTACTTTATATAAGAATTACAATATGTTGATGCTATTTATGACATATTTTATTTAAGATAGCTCAATAGTTCCTACTATATAATCGTTACTACTTATATATAGTAGGAACTATATAGAGATAATTGAGTTAGTCAATTAAAGTTTCATGACTTTGGTAAATGTTCCCTCATTCTTAACTAATAATGATTTAAATAATTCTCTCACTAAAATAAATTGATATTGAAAACGTATTATTAAAAACCACTTATGAGTCAATTATTAATTAGTAAGCATGGATTTAATTATATTTAAATAAAATAGACAATAATTTTATACCATATATCCAATTGAAACATTAGGTGAAAATAATATTAAATTATATGTTACAACCATTCATGGATAGATTTAGTCAAATTATTTTGACATTCCTAATATTTGGGTGGTCATAAATATTGCTAGAAATTCATTTTTATCTATGATTAAAAATTATTTAATTATATAATTAAACATAGATTAAAAGAAGTTTTAATTTGTTTAGTTCCAATTATGAATTCTAGTTATAATTTATAATAATAAACAATATATTAGAAACCTAAAAGGTCATATATCAAGAGTAGTTTAGCAAATTATCAATTTAAATTAAGTTGGACTTAATTATGAAGTTTAAGAAATTTTAAGAATCAATTATGAGATATTTGATTTATTAAAATTAGAATGTAATTGTAATTAGATTTAGACTTTAATTATAATTATAAGTTTAACTTCAATTGGAAAGAAATCACAGAGTCTTTTTTATAAAGAAAAAAAGGACAACTTGGAGCTAACACTTCTGTTTTCTTTCTTTGAAAATGTTTTGAGTTCTTTTTCTCTACTCTATAAGTACAACTAGAGGTTATATAAGTGAACACCTTTTGATTGACAATTTGAGAAGAAAGTTCTATAGGATCTTAGATCAAATATTTTTTAACTCTTTATTTATTGTCATTATTTTTTCAAGTTATTCAATTAAAAAGATTTGATAGCTGCGCTCGTGATTCAATCACATTTAATTTTTCAACATTAGTATCAGTGCTTCCATTGATTGTTTAATTTGATTGAATTTAATTCATTGTTATTACTTTGATAACTTATTGAGGCTTTAAAACTTAATTAATTATTTAGCCAGTCTAATATAAATTAGGGTTTTGTTTTTATTTTTGAAACAATGCATGCCTCTATATGAATTTTATAAAAAAACATGTTTAAGTTTTTTGTGAATTGGTTTCCATAAACCATGTGATTCTTACCTCCCTTTATTTTGAACTTTGTTGTGTTTATTGTTTGTATTGGGAATTATTGTATATTAGGAATTCTTGTAGATAATATTCTTTGTAACCGTAAGATATTGTTTTCGTTTTAGATTGGAACTGTTAGCTGGTCATTAGGGGAGTTGCCAAACGAGAAGGGGCTTTTCACTTGTATATATTGACGTACTGATAATGAGGAAAAGGTAGAGATTCTCCTCCATCAACAGTGTGTTATCGTATCATGGTATCAGAGCATTGGTTATAAACACTAAATTTTTTATCTCTTCAAACACAAGATCATCGGCCATGTCTGGTGAAACGTAGAGAAAGACAATTTCTCCATACGACATAACCACACTTGATAATCCTAGAATAGCGATTACTCAAGTGCAATTGAAGGGCGAGATTTTGATGAGTGATCTCGAGCTTTCCGAACAATCTTGCGAGCAAGGAAGAAATTTGGTTTTACTGACGGAACAATCAAACGTCCCGATGATGGTTTTACTCACTTTTGGTTTCTTGGATCCGCAACACCATCGAGCCTACCTTACGTTTGACCATTTTACATGTTGAAGTAGCTCAGGACCTTTGGAATAACAATCGAGAACAATTCTCAATGGCTAATGGACTGCTTGTTCAACAGCTTCACATCGAACTCCCGGACTACCGATAACAAGGAATGGCGATTGTTAGTTACTTTGGTCGTCTAAAATATATTTAGGATGAACTAGCTAATTTTGATCAATTACTGGTTTGTCGATGTGGCATGTGCACTTGCAATTTTGCTACAGTATTAGAACAAATAAGGGAGGAAGAAAAAGTTCATTTGTTTCTACTAGGCTTGGACAACTCTATATACAGGACAATCCGCTCGAACATTTTAGTTCAAGATCTGTTACTGTCCTTGAACAAGGTTTACTCTCTTCTCATACAAGAGGAGTGAGTAAAAACGATAACTCAAAGGAAGGAAGACGCCGTAGACGTGATGGTTATGCTGTACAAAGTCGTGGTCGAAGTGAGGGCTGAGACAAAGACAGAGTGTGTTCCTATCGCAACCGTCCAGGACGCGACACTGAAAATTGCTTTGCCATCATCGGGTACCCTGAGTGGTGGGGAGATCACCCCTGTAGTGATGCGAAAAGTACAGTAACACGCTTCACGGAATTGAAAGATGTAAAATTAACAAAACCTAAATTTGATATGCAGGGTTTCAAATATACCTATTAAAGAAGAAAGAAGATGATAGATTCAAATTAACAAAACCTAAATTTGATATGCAGGGTTTCAAATATACCTATTAGACCTCCCAAAGAACTTGTCTCGAGCAACCTAGATAATGGGTAAACAACAAAACAAGAAAGTTGGTAGGATCAAAATCATGCCACAATCTAATCCAATTGATAAGTGAAGTTTAATTCCTAAGTTGAAAAGAACAAGAGGGTTTTCTCCTCTCAATATAGTTGACGGCTCATAGAAAACAATATGATCAAAGTTGTGTTCCGAAAAACCCTAAAACATAAGTATTTATACCTAGGCTTAATGTTAAAAGACTTGGGCTTAAAATTCATGGAAGCTCAAAATATAATTATAACTTAAAACAAGTCTAAAATAGAATAAAAAAACACATCTAAGCCTGGCCTAACGTGCTTCCAAGTTTGATCATGAACGCACCTCTCCTCTTGAGCTTCAGTGATGATATGCAACCCAATACAGTGGTCTTCAAGTCCCAAGTGAGTCCAATCCAAGGATTTGAGATAAATTGATCAATTTGGGATGTGATTCAGATAGCTCTCCTCCAATAGGCTTGGTGCATTCCATTCTCTCCACAAATTGGCCTACATGCGTATAGAGAGCCTCTTTAAGGCTCTCAGTCCTAGCTTTGGACATAGGTCCAACTAGAATGACAAACTCACCCCCATCTCGCATGCCATCTCCATAGTAATCTTGCTCCTGCTCACATCAGTCCCTCCCTCCTCAAGAAGATTCGTCCTCGAATCTGAATCCATATCAAAAGGAGAAAGATCAGTAATATTAAAAGTTGCATAAACAAAATACTCATCAAGCAGGTCAATCTTGTAGGCATTGTCATTTAAGATTTGGCTTGGATTTCAGCTGGGTAAGTAACCTCTCCTTCCTTAGATGCATCCAAACCCAATCACTAGGTTTAAAAATCACCAACTTTCACCCCTTGTTGGCTTGTTTAGCATACACTCTGTTTCTATGCTCAATATGCTGTCTTGCCTTCGCATGCAATTCCCTAACCATCTCAACTTTTCTCTTACCATCTGTACTAGACAACTCTTGCATGGGTAGAGGCACCAAATCCAAGACATTCAAAGGATTAAAACCATATACAAGCTCAAAAGGTGAATAACCTGTGGCAGAATGCACAAATCTATTATATGCAAACTCTATTAATGACAAACAATCACCCCAAGTTTCAAATTTTTACCAACTATAGCATGCAACAAGGTACCTAAAGTTCTATTAACAACCTCAGTCTGTCCATCTGTCTATGGATGACAAGTAGTAGAATAAAGCAATTTAGTACCCAACTTTCTCTACAGAACACTAAAAAATGACTCAAAAATTTAATATCTCGAATCGAAACAATAGACCTGGAAATACCATGCAATCTAACATCCCTAAAAAATAAATCAGCAATATGCACAACATCATCAGTATTATAGAATGCAATGAAATGTGTCATCTTACTAAATCGATCAACAACAACAAAAATGCTATCATACCATTTCTTTGTTTTAGGTAGTCCTAAAATAAAATCCATAGAAATATCAACCCAAGGTTCAGTAGGCACAGGTAAAGAGGTATACAATTCATGGGGTTTAACAGTAGATTTTGCCTGTCTACATGCAATGCATTTAGCACATGCATGTTCAACGTCCTTACGCATACCAAGCCAATAAAAATGTTCATGCAAAATATCCAAAGTTTTAGTAACCCCAAAATGACCCATCAAATCATCACTATGGGCCTCATGCACAAAGTATGCAAAGAACAATTAGGCACACACAACTGATTACCACGATACAAATATCCATTACACCTATAAAATTTATGGAATGCAACATGCTCATAAGCAACATACACATTAGCAAAATCATCATCAGAAGTATACATATTTTTAGGTTGCTCAAATCCTAATAATTTAGAACTAAGAGTAGAAATTAAGGAATACCTCCTAGATAAAGCATCAGCTACCACATTTTCCTTCCCTTGCTTGTAATGTAACACATACGGAAATTTCTTTAGAAACTCCAGCCAAGTGGCATGTCTCTTGCTCAGCTTGGCCTGTCTCTTTAAGTGCTTTAGGGACTCATGATCCATCCAAATGTCAAAGTCCCTGGGTTGAAGGTAATGTTGCCGCACCTTTAATGCTCTCACCACAGTATAAAGCTCCTTGTCATAGGTTGGATAGTTGAGTTATGCACCACTTAGCTTCTCACTAAAATATGCTACTGGTTTGTTTTCCTACAAAAGCACAGCCCCTATACCAATTCTAGACAACTTCAAAAGCCTTATCAAAATTAGGCAAACATAAAATAGGAGCAGAAAATTATTTTCTTTTCAACAATGCAAATGTATGTTCTTGTTCCTTACCCATCACCCTTCCTTGTTCTTGACTATTTCAGTCAAAAGAGTAGTAATGGTAGAGAAATCTTTCACAAACCTCCTATAAAAACTAGCAAGCCCATGAAAACTCCTTACCTCACTCATACTCTTAGGCGTTTATCATTCCTGAATAGCCTTCACCTTCTCCTCATCCACCTCAACTCCCGTAAAACTGACTACAAACCCTAAGAATACAAGCTTATCAATGCAAAAAGTACATTTCTTAAGGTTCATGTACAGTTTCTCCCGTCTCATCACATCCAAGACACACTTCACATGTATAACATGCTCATCAAGTTTAGTGTTATATATCAAGATGTCATCGAAGTAAACAACCACAAATTTTCTAAGAAATGCATGCAAGACATGATTCATCATAAAAGTGCTAGGTGCATTAGTTAAACCAAATGGCATGACTAACCACTCACACAACCCATATTTAGTTTTAAAAGTAGTTTTACATTAATCTCCTGGTTTCATTCTAATTTGGTGGTATCCACTTTTCAAGTCAATTTTTGTAAAGATATATGTACCATGCAATTTATCAAGCATACCAGCTAACCTAAGGATAAGGTGGCGATACTTTACAGTGATTTTGTTAATATCTGCAGTCCATACACATTCTGTAGGTTCCATCTTTCTTAGGCACCAGCAATATTGGCACCACATATGGGCTCAAGCTCTCCCTCACGTGTCCCTTTTCTAGTAGTTCATCAACCTGCTTTCGAAGCTCCTTTGTCTCCTCAGGATTACTCTTATAACTGGGCGGTTTGGAATTTGAGCTCCAGGTACAAAATCAATCTGGTGTTCGATGCCTCTCAAGGGTCGCAATCCCTTGGACATCTCCTCAGGAAAGACATCTGAATAATCCTGTAAAAGAGAAGCAAAAAAACTAGGCAAAGCATCAAGAGGGTTAGTGTCAGAAACTAAACACTCTTTGTATCTCACCACTACTAGTGCTCTTTTCTCTCCAGTTACTCTCCTCAAGTCTTTTCCTTTAACAAACAAGCTCACTTTTCTCTCTTTCTTTTTGCTCTTCTTTTCTCTTTCAGAGCTCTTCTCTCTTGCACATACCACTTTCTTTTCCTCACTTGTGCAGTCGCTCACCATTAGGCTAAACTCATTTTTCTTTTGGGCCTCTTTTCTCTCTTCTTTTTTTTTTTGTTCTCACCACCCAAACCCTCCTCACTTTTACTTGATTTGATCTAGTCCAGGTGCAATTCATGAGGTAATAAAGGTACTACAATGATGTTCCTATCCTTAAACTTAAAAGAGTACCTATTGGTATATCCATCATGTGTTACCCTCTTGTCAAACTGCCATGGTCTCCCAAGTAACATATGACCAGTCTCTATTGGTACCACATCACATAACACCTCATCCTCGTATCTCCTTACTAAAAATGGCACTATAACCTACCTAGTCACCTTCACACTAGCACTATCATTGAGCCACTGTAAATTGTATAGCTCCGGATGTTTCCTACATGTCAAACCCAATTTTTGTACTATAGTTCAACTAGCTGCATTAGTAAAACTACTCCCATCAATGATCAAATTGCATACTTTCTCACCAACTAACCACCTCAAATGAAAAAGATTTTCTCTCTGAGCTACAACTTCATCTATGGCCCTAGCACTCAGTACCCTCCTAACTACTAATGCTTCCCCTGTAACAGCTTTCTCAAAGCAACTATCATCCTTAAAATCATTATCAACAACAAACTCATATTCATTACCACTCTCCTCCGAATCAATCAACCTATTATCCCTCACAATCATGACTTTTTTATTTGGACATTGAGATGCAATATGGCCTGTACCTAAGCATTTAAAACATTTTATAGATGAATGTTTACTAGAAGTAGCTTGGTTGTTGGAAGTACCTTTCTGTTCAAATCTCCTAATCGGCTTCTTAGGTGCTTCCTTGAAGTCAACTCCTTTGTCCTTGGACTTCCCCTTCTTTCTAAGCCATTTGGAGTTCCATAAGTAGCTAGAGCTTGCTCCACTCCTCGCTGTCATTCTAGCTTTGAGCTGTCTCTCCACCTTCATAGCCATGTTCACCATGTCCTTAATCTTTAAGTAGTGTTGCAACTCCATAACATTGGCTATCTCCATATTGAGTCCACTAAAAAATATGTCCATTATAGCCTCTGGGTCCTCCTCTATGTTGGCTCGGATCATAGCCACCTTCATCTCCTTATGGTAGTCCTCCATTGATTTAGATCCCTGAGTGAGTCTCTGAAGTTTCTAGTGCATCTCCCTATAATAGTAAAAAGGCACAAACTGCTTCCTCATGCATGCCTTCATATCGTCCCAAATAATAATTGGCACCTCTCCATTTCTTCTCCTCGATGTCACCGAATGATCCCACCATATTAGTGCATAATCTATAAATTTAACAGCAGCTAGCTTTACCTTTTTATCTTCAAAAAAATTGTGGCACTCAAAAACCATGTCTACGTTTCTTTCCCACTCCAGGTAAGTCTCTGCATCATTCCTTTCCTTGAAGACTGGGATCTGCATCTTAATAGATTTGAGGTCTCCATCTTTCCTGTTAAATGGATCAACTCTCTAACCTCTCTTAGTTCTGCGTACCTCAAAATCCTCCTCCTCCTCAAAGTCATCTTCATCTGGCTCATACCGAGGTGGTGGTCTAGAAGGTGGTGGTTGCTGCTGACGTACACTTGCACGCCTACCTGAGGTTCCTAGCGTCTCCTTTTTCTGAGTTCATCCATTTGTCCCCTAACCTCATTTAAGGCTAGATTGAAACTCTCAAATTGTTGTTGCATGACTTTCAAAGTGAAAGTGATATTTGCATCTCCCCCTTAGTTGTCACCATTACTACCTCCTTGTGACATTGTAGATAAAATGATATGCCTATAAAACAAGGTTAGTAATAAACAATCTCACACACTCCCTCACGTGTTTCACTCAAATGATGTAACTACCCTCGTGTTTAAGTCATGACAATTACTCCCTCAAAAAAACTCACACACTCTTGCCTTTTACCACTCAATCCCATCTGAAATTCGATTCATCACTCAAAATCAATTCTCAACCAATAAAAAGAATCAAATAGTGTGTACATTTTGAACCAACTAGCAAGTACGAGTACGACGAAACAACAAAAAAAGAAAAAATCATTTTTTCAAAATTTTTTAGAATCTTTTTAAAACTTTTTTCATAATTTTTTCCAGAATTTTTTTCGAAATTTTTTTCAAAACCTTTTTTTGATTTTTTTCATATTTTTCAGGATTTTTTCGTACTTTTTTAATATAGACTGAAAGTTTCACAAAAGAACTAAGAAAAATAATTGAAAGCTCTAACAAAAAAGAACAAAAAGAAAGATTCAATCCCCAGGTCGAAAGTTAATTCACACCTGAATTGATAAACGACGATAATTAGATGGTGATAGTGGTGTTTTCTTGAATTCTGATGGAGTTGAGTAAGAATTCTCCTCTACACTAAGGCTCTGATACCAAATAACCCAATCCGTGGAATTGAAAGATGTAAAAGTTTGAATTCAAAGAAGGAAGAAGAGTGTAGATTCGAATTAACGAAAACTAAATATGATATTCAGGGTTTCAAATTTACCTATTAGACCTCACTAAAAACTTGTCTTGAGCAACCTAGATAACGGGTAAAGAACAAACCAAGAAAGCTAGTAGGATCAAAATCACGTCACACACTGATTCAATTGATAAGTGACGTTTAATTCCTAAGTTGAAAAGAACAAGAGGGTTTTCTCCTCTCAATATAGTCGACGGCTCATAGAAAACACTATGATCAAAGTTGTGTTTCGAAAAATCCTAAAATATAAGTATTTATACCTAGGCTTATGTAGGAAAATCCCGGTGTGTGCATCACATGCACACGGTGCGGAAAACAAAAATTTTTTTATTCCGGGACTTTCCCGAAAGTCAGGATCCATGTGTCTATATATCGAAATCAAACCATAACGGCCAAAGGAGACCGTCTCCAATGGTATCCACGCAGAGATCGGAGAACCTAACCGGGACAAACCCTTTGACCCGGGAATAGCTAGCACAAATTAAAGAGTGCTAGCTCTTACCTTTGTCCTTGGAGAGGTTGAATC
>JANITW010000236.1:11511123-11529778 GCA_027564335.1 Erythroxylum williamsii
GGTTGGGTTTAGGAATTCTTATAGATAATATTCTTTGTAACTGTAGGATATTGTTTTCCTTTTAGATTAGATTTATTAGCTGATCTTTAGGGAAGTTTCCAAAGGAGAAGGGGCTTTTCACTTGTATATATTGACATAATGATAATGAGAAAAAGGACTCCATCAACACTGTGCTATAGTATCAGTTTGTTTTTTGAAAATTAATCACATATCTAGTACCCTCATTTATTTTTTGAAAATTGGCTAATAGAAAACTAGGGTTTGTTTATGTTTTTTATTTTTTATAAAATGTCTCCCTTTGCTTTCTTGTATCTAGAAAACATCTAACGAATATCCCTTTAGTTTCAAGTTTATGGAAACATCATTGAATATGGAAAACTTAAGAATCTAATTCAACTTGTTTGAGGTGAGCTTCACTAACGACAATGTTAGCTGTTAGTGAATCTTACTAGACTAGTGGCGATAATTGGCACTGGCAAAGGTGATAAATCACCCAAAGAAAGGAAGAAGCAAAAGCCCAAATAGTGGAGCATATGTGACAACTAAGATGAGAATAATGACTGGTGATAGATAGAGGAGAAACTAGGCAAAGGTGACAGAACAAAGAGAAAATCTACTTTGGAGAAGATGATGACTTGGACATATCAATCAAGTACACTTTGAAAGAGATTGGAGTGTGCTGTCCCCCTTCCTTTTTTTTTTAAACTCTTTTTTAGCCTTTTTCTATTTTTATTTGGATTAAGATTAAAATAGTTTAAATTCCTAATAAAACTAGAAAATAATTTTAGATTGATTGAAAAATATTTAAAAGGGTAAATTTTATTAGGAACGTTTTGAAATGTAGTTTAAAGTTTAAAAGTTAAACTTTTAAATTAAATTAGAATCTAACAAAGTGTTAAAAGGTTATTGTTCATAATTTATGTTAGACATAATTAGTATAATAAGATTATATTAATTATGATGAAACCTAAAATTTTTAATTTAAATATCTCAATTACATATGAAGTACATATTTATAATATGATTATTGTCATCCATTATTTAAAAATAAAACTATAGTTATATTTATTGTAAGGATTGTTAAGTGACTCAAGACTTATTTAATTCGAATATATTTTATCTTAAATTAATAGGTCCTATTTAACTAAATTTCAAATAATTTGAATGAGTAACTTATAATTATATGAATTTAGAGACAAAGTTAAGAACAATATATAAGATATATTTTGATAAAAAGTTGAAACCTAACATATCTAGAAGTTATATAAAATATGATTAATAAGAATGCTATCTACTTAATTTAAATTTAGTTAGTTAGTTAATTAACTTAAGACCAACTAAGTTTGAATACAATTTTAGCCTATTAAAGAGATTAAAGTATTTATTTTTAAATAGTAGTTAGAACTATTTTTTGACTAAATAGTGAAGGTAACCAAATATTTATTAAAGTCCTTATTTGATTTAGTATTATGACGTAAACTAGTACTAGTTTTTTTTTGTCTTTTTAGTTGTTAAATAAAACGAGTAGCAATTTGTTCCTGATAAGTATCATGGATGCTAGTAAGCTTACTAAAACTAACTTCTTAGACTAGTTTTGTAGCTTAAGAATTGTTCTCATGCATGAAAATAAATTGTATATTCTTGACATTATGATTCCATCAGAGCATAGTTATGATGCAATTGATGAAGTCTTGAACTTCACATTAATAATGTTAAGCAAACTATATATGTGATGTTAGCTAGTGTGTTTCTTGAGCTTTAAGGTTGTATGAGAACATGAATGTTCCTACTATAATTCTACATCTTAAAAAGTTGCTTAGTGCATTAAGTAGGACAGAGAGAAATTAGATTCCTAGAGAATTATGCTAATCCAAGATGACAGAAGGATCTTTAGTTGAGTTACACGTACTAAAGATGATTGATTATATTAAAAAAAAATACGTAAATTAGGTTTTATCATATATGTTTCATTACCTTAAATTTTGAACATGCTCAACACTGTAAATAAATGCTTTAAGAGGAACCTAGCTATGTTCTTATTGTGGATTCTTCCGAGAGTCAGAAAAAAGGCTATAAGAAACAAAATAACACAAAACAGAATGCTTCTGTTAAAGTAGTAAAGTCATATGATGGAGTTAAGAAGAACATCAATAATAAGGGCACATGTTTTTATCATGGAGTCAATGGACATTAGAAAAGGAAATGCATAGCTATCTTACTAGCCTAAAAGATAATAAGCTACTTCTTTAGATACGTGTATGATTGAGATCAATGTTTTTTCCTATATTTGATATTCTTAAGTATAGATATTAGACATGGTTCTCATATTTGTAACAATATGTAGATGTTAACAAAGATTAATTATTAAGGAAAGGCGAAGTGCACTTACGATTTGACAATGAAGTAAGGATTATCGTAGTTTAGCTTTACGTTCTAACCTTATATTATAACTAGATACTTGTTATTATGCTTTAGTCATTACAAGAAATATTATTCCATTTCTTATTTAGATTTTAATGGACTTGTCCTTTATTATTAAGAATCAATATTATTCTTTTATAATGATGATGTTTGTTATAAATTTGGTTTAACTACAAATGATTTATATGAATTAATTTAGAAAGACCAATCCTTAACACAAATGTCAAAAAAATTAAGTGACCAAAATTCATCTTATTTATGACGTTAATAGTTAGGTTATATCAATGAAATTAGAAAGACAGAGTCAGATAAAGAAGGATATTTTGATTCATTTGATTATAGATCATATGGAAATTATAAATCTTTTTAATCTTGCTTATTAGGCAAGATGACCATAGTACCTTTAATAGAAAGGGAGAGTATGCTAGTGAGTTACTAGAGCTTATGCATTTAGATATATGTAGCCTTATCTTTACTCACATTAAAGGTGAATACTCATATTTCATTACATTATTTCAGCGAAGAAATTATACTCTATTAGATATGGTATGTTCCATAGTGAGTAATTATCTTCTGTATCTTTTTTATGGATATGCCCTTGAAATAGTTGCTTATCTTGTAAATAGAATTTCATCTAAATCAATTGACAAAGACTAAACTTACCATGCCTAAAAATTTGAGGATGTGATGCTTATGCGAAGTATGAAACATCTTATAAGCTTTAAGCTAAATTAGATAAATGTAAATTTACGGGGTATCTGAAAGAGAGATAAATTTTAGCATCCTCTTGATTGAAAGGTGTTTATCTAAATATATACTATATTCCTAGATAGAATTAATTTTCAAAGAAAGAAGTGGGATTAAGGTAAAACTTAGATAATCTTAAAAATCACAAATTCACATTTAAACAGAAAAGGAATCTTAAGTTAATATATACCATGTACAACCAAGAGTTCAAAATAAATCTAGTCTACAAAGCATAAGTAAGACACATTAGTCCCCAACTAGATTAGATCTATATATTTGAAAGGAAAAATACAATGTATTTCTTATAGATGAGCCTACTACTTTTAAGGAAGCAATATCTAACATTAATTCTTTAAACCAACATGAAGTTATAAAATCTAAAATAGAATCCATGTATACTAACTAATTATGGATATTGTTAGATGCTCCCAATCTTATTGTACCTATAGGATGCAAGTGGGATTTTATTGTAACATACATATGTATAAATCAAAGCTAATGGCTAAAGGTTACAAACAAAAATAAGAGGTTGATTTTGATGAAACTTTTTCACTATTAGTTATGTTTGAATCGTTAAGGTTCTTATTGGCTATAATCGCACATCATGATTATCCAATCTGGAAAATTAATGACAAAATATCATTTCTCAATAGGAATTTACTTGAGGATATGTATATGATACAATAATCAAGTATGCAAATTGTAAAAGTTTATTTATGGATTTAAGAAAACGTCATAAAGTTAGAACATTCATTTTGATAAAACAATCAAAGAGTTTAACTTTCTAAAAAAATGTAGATGAACCAAGGGTCTATAAGAAGGTTAGTGACAGTGTAGTCATCTTCCTAATGCTATATATGGATAATATATTACGGATTATAAACAACATACCAATGCTCCAATCTATAGACAATTGTTTTCCAAGTACTTCTTTATGAAGAATATAAAAGAAGTGGCCTATATTTTAGAAATAAAGATTTATAGAGATAAATCAAAAGGTTTCTTGTCTTATCCCAATCTATATACATTGATAACATATTAAAGAGGTTTAGAGTGGAAAATTCTAGGAGGAGATTCTAACTTATCACATAGGATTCCTTTCTTATAGAGTATGTGTTCAAAAACAAAAGATGACAGAGAAATTGATTATATTACATATACTTTGGCCATTAGATTAATCATATATGAGATGTTATATAGTAGATCAAATGTCTCATATACTTTGAGCATAACAAACATATTTTAATCCAATCCTAGTGATTATTACTAGATGGCTATGAAAAAACTTCTTAAGGTACTTAAGATTAACTAAAAATGTTTTCTTCATCTATGAAGGAATTGAACTAAGAGTTTAGATGTATTTATGTGTGAGTTTCCAATCTGATCCTAATGATAGCAAATCATAATCAGGGTACATTTTCACTATGAATGGTAGGGCAGTAAGATGAGAAAGTTCCCAAGACTTAACTATCACTGATTTTATGACTAAGACAAGGTACATTTCAATTTCAAAGATGGTAAAAGAAGCAGTTTAGATTAAGAAGTTCATCACCGAATTTGGAGTAATTTTTAGCATTGTTGAGTTAATAAAATTGTATTGTGATAATAATGGCGTCATTATACAAGCAAAGGAGTCAGGATCTCATTAATGGTCCAAACTTGTATTTAAGAAGTTTCACTTGATTAAGGGAGATAGTGGAACAAAAAGACATTGCACTAAGGCGAGTTCTCATAGAAGAGAATGTTGCAGATCCTCTCACTAAGTCATTATCTTACAATAGATATAATTAACATATAGATGGATATGGTATTAGATACATATCCAATTAGCTTTAATGAAAATAGGAGATTGTTAGTTTATGTCCTTACAACAAATCAGTTGGTTGCAATTTGTTGTATGTAATTATTATTTTAATTTAATAAATAGTAAAAACTATTTATTTTTAATTAATTTTTTAATTATATTTGATATTTTAATACTAAAGGTATACTGCATTACTTTGCAATTGAAATTGTAATGAGATCATAAGATTCAATTTATATTTATGTATTATTCCTAAATTATTTCTAGTTGTAGTTTTGTCAACTCAAGATATTAGTATAAATGTAAAACTAACACATGTTATGCTTGTTTTTTTTATAAAGAAAGTAATTGATTCCATAAAGTAAAGTATGACAACACTTAAACAAACATATGAGTACTTATTATAGAATAACTTTAATGAATTGATCCAATTATAAGGCTCTCAAATAAAATATTACTTCTATTTTTATGAGTTTCCTTATTATGATAAATTATATAAATGATCATTAGACTTGATATTACTAAGGTAACTCATATGAGAATTATCATATTTTTTAATTTATGATACACTTTATTTAGGATAAATCATTTGGTAATATTTAGATATAGTATGAATTATATGGAAGTAGTTGAATAAGTTCAAAATGATTCATTATTTTAAAGTAAGTAGGAAATATATTATTTTATTCTTAATTAGTAGTGAGTTAAGGAATTCTCTTGCTAGAATGAATTAAGATTTGAAATTATATTTTCAAATATCAATTATAGATCGATTAGTAGTTAACAACAATGAACATGATTGGATTTAAGAAGAGTAGATAAAAAATTCTATACCCTATGTCAAATTAAAACATTAGATAACTTATATGTTATAAATATGCATGCATAAGTTAAGTCAAGTCACTTTAAAATTCCTAATACTTGAGTGGTTATAGGTGTGAATCTTGATTAATAATTTTGGTCTTGTTTGATAAATGGCTAATTAGCTATTTTTAAACATATAGAGAGATATTTAACTTAGTGATCTTGTTAAACCGCTAATAATCATGTTTAGTAATAAGTTGATTAGGTTAGCGAATTCAACCCAGTTCGTTGTTTTTTAAAATGTGCTAGTAGATGGGAAATTAAAGGATGAAAAGACAATTAAGTCTAAAAGTTATTACAAATGACTCAAGCTGTTATCTTTTATTATTACTTTCCCTTCACCAAAAAGTAGTACCCTAAACTTTAACAATAAATAATAATAACAATAATAATAAGTTCAAAGGCGGGTGAGTGGATTGGCAAGCTAGCTATCGGGGCCACCCAACGAACTAAGGATGACTCAAAACGTACCCTTAGGTTGGTGAAGGAAAGAAGGAATCATATTCTTGGGCAGAGGCCATGAAAGTCACATACAATATAGGATGAAAGATGTGTTGCGAGCAAGTTCCTTGAATTCGAAATATGGTAAAGTAGCTCCTGGATGGAGAACTACCCCTTATTCCTCCGCGCTAGTAGGCACTATGAGCCCTCTGTCCCATGCATACGCGTGGTTCATTGGTTCCACCGAAAACTCTCATTTGTTGAAGCAGAGCACCGTGTGTTTTAAGCGCCGAGCGAGAAACATCTCTTCCTTCATTTTGGTTTATTCACTAATTTATTATTATTATTGTTATTATTATTATATGTTTTATGTTTTTATTAAAGTTATAAATTTAATTTTTGTGAAATTAAATATTAAAAATTTAAATTTTTATGAGAATATTAAAAAATGTTAAGATATAATAGTTATGTTCTTATATTTTTTTTAAGTCATGTCCTCATAACTCATTTTATACCTAAATAGTTAATACTAAACAACTAATTTTACCAAACATCTTTAAATAAACAACTGATGTTATTCACTGATCCAATTAACTGATATAATTTGCTTTCAGGTAACTGCTGATAAAATTAACTAACAGTTAATGCAATCTATTGATTGTCAAACAGAACCTATAAATTATTTATTGGATAATAAAAGATAAATAAAAAATAGTTTCAATTTTATTTTATAATCATTGTGAATATATTCAAGAAACCAACAGGTAACATATAAGTTTAAAGAAAAAATCAATTTAAATGAATTTGAATTTAGTTGTGAAGTTTAAAAAATTTTAGTAATCAAATATGTGATATTTTATTTTAATAAAATAAAATTACAATTATTATTAGAGTTAGTCTTTAATTATAATTATAATTATAATTTTAGTTAGAAAGAAATGATACAATCTTTTCCTATAGATACTTACACATGTATAGCTTGTGGTTAATAGTTCGACAGAAAAAAAGATTCCCAAATTTCAAATCAAATATGTTTTAACATTTTAATCTATGATTACTATTTTTCAAATTACTCAATTAAAAAGATTTAATTGAAAATTTATAAAAATTATTTTTGACTCTTACCTCGATCTTGTCAGGATTGATGATTTCCCAATATTTGCAATACAAATCCAGACGTCACATGATTTACGAAAAGCCAGGACAAACCATCGTTATTTATTTTATTTCCCTCCCTATATCTAGGGAGAATAAGGGTATAAACAATACACAATTCCTGAAGAAAAAGTAAAGCAAAGCACAAAAGCATACAATTTTTTCTTCTTCTTCATATCTTATTATTTCAATTCCTGCGAGCTATTATCGACTTTTATATATATATATATATATTCCATGTACAAACTCACATACCATAACCAAAATTATGCCACCATCATTCGATGAAACTCGTAGAACTCAAGCACTCCATTCCCATCAGTATCAAAACACTCAATCATCGTCACACACTCATCATATGACTTTGTATCGCCAAGTCTATGCAAGGCCCTCTGCAGACTCTTGGGCGTTATGCGACCCGATCCTCTCTCCGTTTCAAACATTTCAAAGGCCTTCTTCAGATCGTCATCTTCTTCATCCTGATCACGACCTTCCCTTTTCATCAACTTCATGAAGTCTTGAAAATCCAACAAGTTGTCACCATCCCCGTCAAAACCCCCGATCACCGCTTGAGCATCTTCGTGTGACATGTACTCTCCAATGGATCCAAAATATGCCCTAAGTTCCAAAGCTGATATCTTTCCATCACCATCACCATCGAAGTAGCGAAAAACTTGTTTTAGTTCATCTTCCTGCTTAGTAGATCTACTGTTGGGACTAGATGGAGATATGGGAGAGGTAGGAGAGCTTTGAGTTGAACTAGATTTTGATTGTTGACGACGGTTAGAGAACCACCTGGAGGGTCTGCAAGCACTGAGATCAATCGCCATTGGAGATTGGAAAAGGAGTACTAACTACGTCCATAAGCTCAAGAGCTAAAACGTTGTTATATATGAACAGAGTTAAGAACAGATGTGATCTTTGGAATAAAGTCAGGAAACTTATTGGCAATGACGTAAAGAGATAGACTAGGTGGAAGGAAATTTCATGGAAACTTCCTTTATAGGGTCCTCTCTTCCTCGACAAGATAGATCAGCAACCCATTTCATTTGACTACAAATTGATGTCAAGAAGAGTTGGAAATTAAGGAAATTTTCCATGGAAAGAAAAAGTCACGGTCACCATTGACATGTGGAAGATAACCATGTGTTAGACTCGTAAGTCGTGTTAGACTCCTAAGTCGTGATAGTGGAATTGAGAACCTATAATAATGGGATGTTAGAGTAGTCACTATTATCACTTAATCATGACATTATCATTTTTTTTGTTATCCACGAGATGTCTTAGGAGGATTCCAACTATAGGAAGGTATCTTTAAACTATCCACACCCATACTAATCTCTGCTCGAGCTGGGTAGGTCACTTATGGAAGATAAAACTCTGGCCTCAAATTTTAAACAGCTGTATATATAAGGGCAGGTTTGAACCCACGACCTCACTTAAGCCAAGAGAGCCCCTTACCAACTCACCTGTGCCTTGAGATTATGACATCATCATTTATAATCTCTTATAAGGTATCATAAAGAAAAGACAACATTTAAAAACCAACAGAATTCTTCCTTTCATTTTATAAAAACCAAACATGTACATTGTAGCTTTACAAACCATCCAAATATGTACATCATTCAAAACATAATACAAAACACGCTACAAGAAAGATGAATTATACAAAAATTTCTATCTAATTTTTCAGTTCCAGTTAATTAACCTTTGAGTCATTTCTTCTTCCCCAAAGTACTTTTTGTAGAGTCTCTTTGTCACTAATGTCCTCTTTCAGTCTTGAAAATTTAACGTTGCAATTTTAGTGAGTTTTATGAACTCAGTAAAATAACCATCATCGATGGTTCACTCAATTCGTACAACACATCAATACATGTAAACACATATTTAACATCTTTTCATTTAGCATATAACATCACATATCATTTACTTTACACATTTACTCCCATTTAAATACATGTCCACAATATATTTCAGTCAGTCAAACACACGTATTAAAGGTATGCAGTGCTTGTGATGTTAGATTATTTCATGACCTATGTGACTTATAGATTTGAGTCTCATATCAAGAACCCAAGATAATAGTTATTGGGTATTAAATAATAAATCCCAAATGGATTAAAGACCTTTTCCCTCTCTCTTTTAAAATGAATCAACATGATGGTTGGTGAAAGGATATATAAGTTTTAGAAACTTGTAAATATGTAAACTGAACTATTGAAGGTACAAATAAAAGAAGAAGAAGAGAGGGAATTAAATCTTTGCAAAACTATTATGTATACAGGTATGACAAAATCAATCGATCTATAAATGTCTTACACGTGAAACTCACTTTTTATTATTACGATGCTATGACTGAGTACCTAAACTGTCCCGTATCTATTGTAAATACTAGGCTTATTGATATTGTCCCTTATCCATTGGAGATACATGGCTCATTATACATAGCGAGCCTTCGACTCTTAATCACATTCCGAGTTTTAAGCTCATTTTTGGTAACTACTCAAATCACAATTCTCATTATTTGATCTTGCATTTATGTAATGAAATGCGTCACACATATTCAATCAATCATTGTTTCAATCAATCACATTCACAGTCTCATTCATATTTATCATCAGACCTTAGTCCGACATTCAACAATTATGTTAAGTAACACTTATTTCTTCACATTCACATACAAGGAGCACTTTAAATATCACATTCATGCATCAGAAGCCTCGGACCTTCAATGTTCGGAATCAGCACAATCAAGTCCACATTCAAAGATAACTCAGAACATAATTTATAACAAACAAATAATTGAGACCATCTAGGTTACTCACAGATCGCTCCAAAAGCTATTGCCTCAAAATCCCAGCAATGTCTAGATGTTGACGTTCAAAATTATCCTTTATATCATGCAATATACATTTACACATATCATAAATTTGCACAATTATATACGTGCTCATTTATGCACATATGTATACATATAGATTATGTATAATACATATTAAATGACAATCCCAAGTATCTTTCCATTATTCTCGTTACATAATCATTCATATATCAACACTCACATAAGTATAATTTGTACTTAGGGTTTGCACCTCCATAAAACAATTTGAATATAATTTCATAACTCATTTGATCATTCCAGATTTTTCTAAAAACAAACTTTCAGGTCCATATTGCATGATCATTCTAACAAGAAAAATGGAGTAATTCGGCCACACTTCCTTCTAGAAAATTGTTCTTCTATATCTTAAGTTTCTAATGACGCTAAAATCGTACAATTTGGTTTAGTATTTCGAAATTTATACTCAAAATACTTTGGACTGAGTATGCTCAAAATTTTAGCTAGTGCAGGATCGTGCACTCAAAGTTGTACAACTCATATCTCTCAATTCTAATATCTACAAATTACAAACTTTATACCAATTGAAATCCAAGAGAATAAACTACATCTTTTGTGAAGACAATTTTATTTGATTCGGCCTACATCAATATAATTTATTCGACAACAACAAGGCATGATTTCTGTCACGAGTAGCGCTACAACCTAAACTAAAATTGAACTTCAAGCTAAATTTTAAGACCCTTAATGATAGAATTCAAATTCAATTTCTTCTTAAGAATTGTAGCCGGATGTCTCTAGTTTCATCTAGATCAAAACCCATTTAATTTGAATATTTACAAATGAAGGTATGGCCAAAATATAATTGCATGTTCAATAAAAACACTCCATATAACATACTCCAACACATTACATTACCGAAATTCTATTATTTCAAGTTGATCATTCTGTTATACCTCAACTTTTAGTTCAGTATTCTCTATATACAATTCAGAATTTCATGATTGATTACAATCCAAAAATAGAACCTATTTCCATACTTTCCTATATCACATTTTTCTGCAATTTTGTCTACTTCACTAATCTTTATTTAACTCTAATTATCACAATCCTTTATCACACTTTCTGCACATTTTCTATTTCATTTTTCACCTTCATTCTCACTTCAATTTCAGCTCAAATTGATCACAAACAATTCAAAATCCATGAATAAACACAGACATCAAAAACATAACATCATTCACGCATGTTCATCATTTTTTGCACTTTTCTACTGCATTTTTTCATTTTTCTGCTGTACTTTTTGATTTTCTTTCAACACTTTCACTTCATCTTAAACTTATCATTATAATGATCATTCTACCTCAAAAACATCTCTATAACAATTTATGAACTATTAATCATCATAAACACAAAAACCAACCATGAATACATTCATTTATTCATCCACGATTTAACATAAAAATCAACTCCATTTACACTTTCAATCTATCTCATGATGATCATTATAAATGCCTTCATTTAGCCAATCCGAGAATGTCATTAATACACTAAAGGAGAGACCATAAACCTCTTTATTTTTACACCCACGTTACAACATACATGTAACTCCATGATCACGATCATTCAATCTTGAATTACTCATCATAAATGTTTTATTTAACACTACCCATAATGATTAAAGCATAACTTACTTAATTTATCTTCCAATTCTTCAAAATCTTCAAGAACTCCGAGAATCCCTAATTTTCCATACATCTCATGGTCATTATGGAGGTGGGATTAGGTTAGGTTTTTCTTGTGCCAAATGAAAGAAACAGCAAGATGGATGTGACAATTGATAGATGGAAATAAGGTGTAATATTGATGAAGGTTTGATGAATCACAATCGTGAAGAAAAAGAGAAAGCCACGAAGAAGACGAAGAAAGCAAGAGTAAAAACACTTAACTTGGTCTTTCAAGTTAGAAGAAACGAGGGCTTTAAGACTTGGTTTAGCAAGTGACACTTGTCACTTACTACTTGTCCAATTTTTAAGGCTTTAAAATAGGTTCTCATATTTAACTAGTCTAATCAATTCCAATTCTTACTCCAATTGTCTCCCAATTTTTGATGACACTTGTCAATAAATCACAAGGTAATTTATCAATTTTTCATTGCCATAGGATAATAAATTCTACTACTATTTATCAATTGTCTTATCACTTGGCATTTTCTAGTCCAAAAATACCCAAAATTTTAGAAATTTCCTAAATTTCACCAAACATTCTAAATCAATAAATATACTTTCCAAATCAATGTTCAACACATAAAAATCACAATTCTCAATATAATCACATTTATAACTCAATTATGCCTAAAAGATGTTAACGAATGCATGTACAGTCATTTTAATGTGCTAAAACTAATATTCATGAGTGTGTGTATGTTATATTATGCATGAGCATAAAATGCACTTTCTAACTTCTCAATAAACTCTCATATATACTATTCTAGGGTCCTAACCCTTAACATGGGATAATAGGATGTTACAGTGCAAACATTGGCGAGTCTTGACTAGTGTTCGACACTTAGAACAACAAAACAAGGCAAAAGACTTATGAGGAGGCAAGGAGGAGAAGGGGCAATGTCAAGTGTTGGCATGCATTAGTGAGTATTGGAGAAAATCTTCGACGAGATGCAAGATTCAAATGCAAGACCAAAAGAAGGCTTTAGACAGACTTCGAATGGAAGGTTAATTAGATCACACGTGTGATGGGCATATGCAAGAGTTCCATGGTTACTGAGCAAGTAGATCAAGCATGGTGTGAGGGAAAGTTTCAGACTGTGTATGAGTTGAATTGGCTAAGGCTAAGTTCTTGATGAACTAAGGACTTAGTGTGTGCTCAAGTGGACAGATCATGGCTAATGGAGTTGGCATAGGTAAGCATTGGATCAAACCAACGTGCTATTGACTTGGATTGCTTATCATCAACGGATAGAGATGAGGAGATCTTGGATGATGTGGCATATAAGATCAGAGTGGATGTGCATAAGCTTTAAAAGATAAAGATCATATGGAAGGATCATCTGAAGATAGAGGAGATCTTCATGGATATGGATAATCACTCCTAGATAATGTAATATTTTATCTTATTACCATGACGTAGCTTAATCCTATTAGATAAAGTCTGTCATATATTAGTTAGCTTAATGTAATATGATAAAATAAGATCGTGATCTTAGCTAGTAGGATTCTAACTTAGTCATTTAGAGATACCTATAAATAGCTCATTTGAGTTTTGTTCTCATAATCAAGAGGAGAGTGTTGTGAGACACAGACACTGAGAGAGTATTCCTTTATATACTTTGAGGAAAGTAATGAAGGGTGGCATTTAGTTGTATTTCTTTCTTTTTATTGTTATTGCCTTTACTATTCTAGTTCTTTCGTAATTTTCTTACGAGTGTCAGAGTTAAACACTGCAAGGGTCATGAGATGTTCAAGAATCGAATTATTGGTCGACGGTCATGTGGGAAGGCTAAGTCTTGCTTAGAAGGACTCAAGTAAGATTGTCGTGTAAAGGAGTAGGCGTATGTTGCAGACAAGTTCTTGCTTGAAGGAAAACCTTTGTAATAGCTGGTATTAGAGCCTAAGTGCGATATGGCAGGAGGAAACAATTTGATGGAACGTGTCAACTGAGTTAAGGCATTCATTGGGCCTATTCATAAAGGGAGGAAGAGATGAATTCTTACAACACTTGATTCGAGATGTTGAATGCGCGAATCTAATAGTTGCAGCATCAAATAGCGGAGTTGATGAAGGCACAAGAGGAGTCTAAGTTCAAGGTGGCGATCCTAAGGCATGCCATTACAATAGAGGATGTTCGGCATACTAAATGCATTTTGGTAAAGGTGCGAGAGCCATAAGTTTTCGAAGGCAAGTAGAGTGCCAAAGAGCTCAAAAATTTCTTGTGAGATATGGAGCAATACTTTGCGGCAGCAAAGGTTTCCAACTCAAAGAAGTGTCGATCACGACAATGTACCTATTGGAAGATGCAAAGTTATAGTGAAAAATGAGAACCTCCATGACATCAGTGCAAGGAAACCTCCCATCGACACTTGGGAAAAGATGAAGAAGCAGTTAACGAATTAGTTCCTCCTAATAACACTTCATAGCTCGCGAAGGAAGCTTTGAAGAGGTTGAAGCAAGATGACTCGATGCAGGAGTATGTAAGGAAATTCACATCTTTGATGTTGGACATGCGGAACATGTCAAAAGAGGATAAGTTGTTCAACTTCATAAGCGGCTTGCAAGTTTAGGCACAAATAGAGCTTAGAAGGCAGAACGTGAAGAACCTCCTAAGCACAATGGCAATTGTGGATGCCTTGATGGATTTCCAAATGCCACCACCAATTCAAACTAACTATGAGAGTAAGAAAAATGTTAAGATGCAAAATGGATTGGATAAAGGCAAGAAGAAGGTAGGCAAATCTTCTCAAGGTAAGAAATAAAAAAATGAGATATTGCTTGTCTCATTTATGAAGGGCCATATTTTGTTCAAGAATTCCAAAGAGGGAAGGCGAGAGAGAAGCAAGTAAATTCCATGGTCGCGAAGGATGAAGGAGAGGGAGAGGAGGACTCAACGAAAGACGTCTACCTCAATAGTTTTACTGTGTTGGGCACAATGGGCCTTGTGAAGGAGTGTCCAAACAAAATCAATGAGACATTCAAGGGAGAAGGAACATGGTACGTGGGAGATGTGCCGATAGCTTAAGAGTCTTCGAGGAAATCACACATAAAAGAGTGTCCACATATTATTTCGATAAAGGCATCAATTTCTTCTAGTAAGGATGGTTTGTTAGATCCCTAGGTCTAACAATGGGATCGTGCTGGCATTAGCAAGCCTTGACCAATGTTCGACGTGCAGAACAATGGAACAGGGCAAAAGATTTACAAGGAGGTAAAGACGAGAAGGGCATTGTAAAGCATTGGCATGCATTGGTGCGCATTGGCAGAAATCTTTGATGAGGTATAAGATTCAAATGGGATATCGAAAGAAGGCTTTAGACGGACTTCGAAAGGAAGGTTATGTTAAGTCCAAATGACTTTACTTAAATATGATTTTGATGTATAACAAAGAAAACAAATAAAAAGAAAAGCAAAACAGACGAAGTCAAACAAACGAAGTCAAACAGACGAAGTCATACAGACGAAGTCAAACAGACGAAGTCATACAGACGAAGTCATACAGACTAAGAAAAGCAGACGCAGATGCTAAGTAAAGCAGACGCAGAAAAGCAAATGCAGACAAAGATGCGAAAGAAAAGCAGACGCAAACGCTAAGTAAAGTAGACGCAAACAGAAAAGCAGATGCAGACAAAGATGCGAAAGAAAAGCAGACGCAGACGTAAACATTAAAGCAAACGCAAACGCAGACGCAAAATGTAAAGCAGACGCAGACGCAGACGCAGACGCTAGGTATAAAACAGACGAAGCAACGCAGATGCGGAATTCGAAAAGAAGACGAAGGAGTCAGTTTGAGTTAGTTACAGAACACAACTGATTAACCGTTTCTTTAAAGATTCAAGAAACAAGAATCAAGAAGCAGTTGGAGATGAAGGCTATAAATACAAGTCGAAGTCGAAGATTGCAAAGTTAGTCGAGTTGAAAAATTAGCTGAATTACATCTACGTGATCGTAAAGAGCATACTGTGTAAATTAGCCGAGAGCTATTTTTACTGTAACAAGTTCCAAACACTTTTTCTGTGAGAAAGTAGTGCAGATAGCCTGCAGAGGCTAAGTGTGAAAGAATACTGATTGTAGAGACCTGAAGAGGCTCGTAAAGAATACTTGTAAAAGTTGAAGAGATAGTGAAATCTCAGAAAGAACTCTGAGGACTGGACGTAGCCCACGGTTTGGGGTGAACCAGGATAAATCGCTGTGTCAACTACTCTTACTCTATCTCTCTATTTTAGATTCAAGTTTTATCATTACTTAGTTCGTAAACAAAATTTCTCAAAAGTTTTGATTAATTAGAATCTGTCGGAAATTCTGTAAAAGAATCTTATTTCTAACAAACATTATTTTTAGAAAGAATTTTTTTATCAAAAAGGGGAGTACACAATTCAACCCCCCTTCTCGTGCATTCTTATATCGTTTTCTAAGTATTGTATTAACGTGTGATTCACTTCATATTTATTGTAATTTCTATCCCTATGTATTTACATTCATAAGCTTCGTTTGTACCAATATTTAATGGGCTAAATTTTTCTTACTGAAGTGAATAAGTACAATTTCACTTTGATGTATTGGATCTTGATTTGGCACTTCAAGTTGAGAAGCCTACTACTATTACTGACACTAGCAATAATGAATAAAAGGTTCATTATAAAGCTTGGAAAAAATCAAACAGATTAAGCTTGATGTTTATGCAAGTGAGCATAGCAAACAATATCAAGTCAACTCTTCCCAAAATTGAAAGTGCTAAAGAATTTATGAGTTTTGTGGAAAAGCGCTCCCAAACAGCTGATAAGTCTCTTGTTGGGACATTAATGGGTACTTTGAGCACCATGAAATTTGATGGTTGTCGTACAATGCATGAACACGTCATTAAAATAAAAAATATTGCAACAAGACTTAAGTCTTTGGGAATGGAAGTGGATGAAAAATTTCTTATGCAGTTCATTTTGAACTCTTTACTGTTTGAGTATGGTTTTGCTCCAAATGAGCTATAATACTATGAAAGATAAATCGAATGTGTATAAATTGCACAATATGTTGGCTCAGGAGGAATCAAGACTTAAGAATCAAGGAAATCATTCTATTCATTTTGTGAAATATCAAGGAGCTAGTAAGAAAGTACAAAAGAAACATGGAAAGGGGAAAGGACCACCGAAGACCAATGAGTCCTCCGTTAAGATCTAGAAGAAGGTAAACAATAACAAATGTCATTTCTGTGGAAAAACTGGACACTTCCAAAAGGACTGTCCATGACATAAGGCTTGGTTCGAAAAGAAAGGTAAGCTTAAGACTTATGTATGTTTTGAATCAAATTTAACTGAAGTTCCACATAATACTTGGTGGGTTGAATATGGAAGTACAACTCATGTTTCTAATACTATGCAGGGATTCCTTACGATCCAAACCACAAATTCAAATGAGAAATTTCTGCTCATGGGGAATAGAGTAAAGGTTCCAATGGAGACAGTCAGGACTTATCATTTAATCTTGAATACTGGAAATCATTACTAGATACTCTTTTAAGTTTGGTAATATATGTTTCAGTTTGTTTAAGTATACTTGTGTGATTGGATCTGGTATAACTTGTGTGATTGGATCTGGTATAATTTGTGATGGATTATATCAATTGAATCTTGATAATTTATATGCTAAAACTCTTATGACCCAACATCATAAAGTTGGAATTAAACGTGGTTTAGTGAATGACTACTCTACTTACTTGTGGCATAAGCGTTTGGGTCATATTTCCAAGGAAAGAATGGAAAGATTATTAAAGAATGGAATTCTTCCAGATTTGGATTTTACTGATCTAAATATTTGTGTGGATTGTATTAATGGAAAGCAAACAAAACACACAAAGAAAGGTGTCACGAGAAGCACTCAGTTTCTTGAAATCGTATATACCAATATATGTGGACCTTTTGATATTAATTTTTTCGATAAAGAAAAATACTTGATCACCTTTATTGATGATTATTCACGTTAAGGATGTGTCTATTTATTACATGAGAAACCTCAAGCAATGAATGCCTTAGAAATTTATATAACTGAAGTTGAAAGCAAACTAGATAGAAAAGTGAAAATCTTTAGGTCTGATAGAGGTGATGAGTATTACGGAAGATATGATGAAATTGGACAATATCCTAGTCCATTTGTTAAATTCCTAGAAAAGCATGACATATATGCTCAATATACAATGCCGGGTAAACCACAACAAAATGGTGTATTAGAAAGGCGTAATCGAACCTTAATGGACAAGGTTATAAGTATGTTAAGTAATACATCTTTACCCTTATCATCATGGATGTATGCTTTAAAAACTGCCATATATTTGTTAAATAGGGTTCCTAGTAAGATAGTTCCAAAGACACCTTTTGAACTATGGATTGGTAGGAAAACTAGTTTAAGGCACCTGCACGTCTGGCGTTGCCAGGGAGAAATAAGGATTTATAATCCAAAAAGAAAAGAATTTGGATGCAAGAATAATCCGTGGATACTTCATTGGTTATCCAGAAAAATCTAAAGGTATAGATTTTATTGTCCTAACCATAGTATAAAAATAGTGAAACTAGAAATGCTAGGTTTATTGAGAATGGCGAAATTAGTGGGAGTGTCGTTTGAAATAAATCACTTGTTAATATAGAAATCATGTATAATATGTAAAAT
>JANITW010000236.1:11580566-11590720 GCA_027564335.1 Erythroxylum williamsii
TAATTAATTATATTGTTTTGCTAAAAAGGGAAAAATACAATTTTGTCAAAATTTAATGTATTCTAATTAATTATATTTTAAGTTTAATGTATTCTAATTAATTATATTTTAAGTTTAATGTATTCTAATTAATTATATTTAATGCATTCTAATGAATTATATTTAGAATATGTTTAATTAATTATATTTAATATATTCTAATTTAATTTTAATTAATTATATTTAGTATATTATAATTAATTATAATATTTTACCAAAAAAATGAATGCTCGACTTTCATTCCTCACATATAGCATATGAAGTAGTCTCCAAAACTCAAATATCAAAATATTGTTCAAACAATAATAATATATAACTAACTAACGTTTTTATTCCTATACCTATTGATGTCTTCCATACCCGTGAACTAAGCAACCCTTAAGAATAATTATTTGTTTAAGTCAAACTTTGGTAAATATATAAAAGAAGGAATTTCCTCTTGCAAAAGATAGTTAAATTTTCATATATTTTTCACTTATTCTAAAAATTATTTTATCTTTTTTAATTGCTAAAAAATATATAATATTAATAATTATAAAAATAAACTTCTATTAAGTATTTATTGAATATTCTTAACGTAAGTCATTACATAATTCTTTGTTACATATCAGCAACAATAATAATACTTAGTGAGGGTCCTACTAACATGAAGGGTTTAATGAGATTCAGTAGTATGTAGCCTTATTCTTACCTGATGGAGAGGTTGTTTCATATAAACTTGCATATAATGCAAAATAATGATAATATAAAATATAATAAATATGTATAAATAAAATTATAAAAATATATAATGCACTACATAATACAGTACATATAGAACATAATAAAAATCAAAAAATAAAACAAGAAAAGAAATACACAAACTAGAAAAAAGACAAATATAAAAATAAATCAAACCAGACATTACAATAAGGTAATTAGATTAAGAAACTACTTAGGCTAAGTAACTAGGAGTGAAGTACAACATGATCAAAAAATTAAGGCAAACTATAAAATAAAAGTCTCCTAGGAAAATGTTTAAAAGACCTAAGAAAACGAGAAAGAAATCTCTATATGAGATCCTTTATCCTTATCCTAGTATGTCAAAGATTTCTATTGCGAGTCATATCCTCAGTAAATTCTAGTAAAATCGTATCATTCTTAATCATTTTCTCCCAGTTTTGTTTATGCCTTTTTTTTTCTCTAACAGCCTTTAAGTATTATTCTCTCATATCTTCTCACTAGAGTATCAAGATATCTCCTTTTTACATGTTCGAACTACTTATCTCTTCTAGTAAGGTTACACATTCAACATACCATCCTCATCTCTACTACCATTAGCTGATGATTATGTATTTGTTTGATGAGTCAATGCTCTATTGTATATAATATTGCCGACCAAATTCCTAAACAATAAAATTTACCTTTGAGTTTGAATGATATCTTTTTGTCGCGATGTACTTCTCCATTTAATTCACCATGATTTGATACAATGAACTTTATCTTTATCGATATATTAATTGCTTTAAATGATAGATAACTATATTTATATAAACATTATCAAGTCCGTAATAGAACTACTTAACTAGCTGTGTTAGAAGAAAGTTTGATAAATTTTAATATAATGTTCCTTTAAAAAAAATTTAAAAAATAATTGAAAACAAGAATAATGTCTGGAATAAGTGAAACTACAAGTTTGTCTCTATCTTTACCTAATTCTTCTTATATGTACACTTTTCTAGCCTATCTAAGAGAGGCTATTCTTGATAGAAATCATTCCATGGGTTAAACAATGTTAAGGCATAACTGAAGTATTAATATTGCAAAACCACACTTAATTACATCATGGTAATGGGGCTTTTTAGAGAATTGTAAACTAAATGGTCAATGTGGAGAAAATTTTAAAAAAAAGGTATATTTCCGTTTCCTCATTTTGTTGACAAAAAAAAGGAATTAATTCTAATGTAACTAAATAGAGAGCTAATTGCTTTTTTTTGTAGATATAATCCTGGTTGGATGCATATGAAAAGTTGTCCATCGAACCCAATTACATTACTGTAGAGTTGACTCTAAACATACACTTACTTAACACATATATACACGATTGAGCTAATTAATTTCATTTATAGTCATCCAATTAACTGAATTGTTCAATTTTTTTTGTATAAAAATATAGCTTCAAAGTTTTATAAAACAGAGCAAATCTTTCAATCTACCATTATATATAAAAAAAATAGATTGAGGATGAGTTTGCACAAATTATTGACCGTTCGCTTTGGATTGGGTTTGTGCATCCTAATATTAGCATCCCAATTTCTAATGGGCCCAACATCAAAGGCCTACTTGCATAACAGTATTTCTATGTTTTTGTGGGTTCATTTTTGAACAAGGCAAAAACAATATTTGCTCGTCCCTAAGATTTTGTACCACGCCTTCGTGTTTTCTGCAGGTTTAGCGATATCTTACCAAACTCAAGATATTAAAAGAACATTCTCGTCGCTGCTCAAAACTGGATTCTAGACTGATAAGGATCAAGAAAGAGATGTAACATTGCTGAGGATAGGCATGAGGCATGAGGAGATAGTGTCAAAAGGTTGACACGTATGTTTGACGTACGCTTTTTGCAGCGAATCGTCGCCGCGTTTTGTTTTTTGTCTGCTTGTGGTTGTTGTCATCGTCTCAGGATTAGAGCCATTCTCGGCCGCCCACTTCTTTCTCATTTATCTTTTTCTATGTTTAAATTCCAATATTAATACATATTAGCTTTTTTTATTGAATTCCGCGTGGGCCACGTTGCACAAGTATAATCTAGTAAACTAAAAGTGGCACAGAAATTTAATGAAAATTACTTAAATTTAGTACCGAATGTCATGTTTTAAAGTTTGACAAGTACTTATAATGTAGCGTTGTTACTCAAAATTAAAATAGTAAAACGGAACTTTGGATGACATGATGGCGAATTATAATTCTATCACAAAATTTCATGATATGCTAATAATTCAAATTCTGTCCCCAGCAAAGTATTTTGGCATTTCATATATTATTCTGTGATATCTGCAATGCCAAGCTCTTGATTCAAGTGGAGAATTCAACTCGCATCTGTCACAATTTGTCAGATTGTAGATGATGAATAGGCTCATGATAATGTCAGGCTCAATCCTTCAATGACCTTTTTTGGAATAGAAAATCTGCAACTTGGAGGAATATATGTTAGGTTAAAGTCCTTGACACCATCGATTGCGACGGTATGGACAATATAAAAATACTTATTTCATACAAATGTGATCAAATAAAATAACTCCGATATATAAAGATCAGTGCTTTTCTTTTAATCAAAAGTTGAAATTGTAAAGTAAAGAAGTTTGAGTTCTTAACACTGTGGTTCAACATAAATTTGCAGCAGAGAGCTATTTGTTTACGTGAGTGAAACTTTGTGTCATAAATAGTATTCTAATTTTGTGTTATTTAATTTCATCCGCATAATGTATGATAAGATTGAACGGGTGGAATAAGAAGTGTTTCCCCAACGCAGACTATTTGCTATGATGAATCTAGTAGAACAAAAGCCTGATAATAATCGAAGTGACCTCACATCTCATGATGTAGAGGCACGGTAGAGGACGTCAACTCCAACTGACAGGGCAATTATTGTTTATCAAGCCAGTAACTAGCAAGTCCGCAGCATCAGCTCCAAAGCTACAAGGAGATATTTATTGATTATCAAGCCAGTAATTAGCAAGTCCGCAGCATCAGTTCCTCCAAAGCTACAAGCCTACAAGGAGATATTTATTGATTATCAACTATCAAGACAGTAATTAGCAAGTCCGCAGCATCAGCTCCTCCAAAGCTACAAGGAGATATTTATTGATTATCAAGCCAGTAATTAGCAAGTCCGTAGCATCAGTCCCAAAGCTACGAAGGAGATATTTATTTATGCTTCCAAATCGTCTAGAGTTTACTAATTCTGAGGGTAAGATTAAAGATGCCATTAGACAAATGACCCAACTGATCACTTTCATATTTTGTCAGACATCAATCCTCTATTAAATTGTTATCTTTAACAGCCTGTCTCTGTGTATTAGGAAATGAGCAAGTTGAAAAAAAGTGAAGAGAGTGAATGTCGATCTCTGTGTATGGTAGGAAATGAGCAAGTTGAAAGAAGGCGTGGGAAGTGAATTTCTACTAAGAAACCAATACAAGAAAGTTGCAAGAAAACTGCTTTCCAACAAAAGAAATGATAAAATAGTCTCCAGCATGTAGGAAATCCATTTTTGGTGCTAAAACACTCATGCAACAGCCAACTTGATGGAACCCATTACGGGGTTATATCGCATATATAGACCTTCTGAGGCTCGAAAAGCCAAAATAATTTGGACCAATAGGAGGAAAGGGCCATGCAAGTGAGTGGAAGAATTGGATGTACATTTTCGGGAGCAACATAACAAACAGTAACCATATACAGTACATGTTGCATATTAAGAATTGATCTGTTCCTAAACAAGCCAGCAGCATGTCGTCATCATCTTTCTGCAAGTTTTAACTTCTCCCCAGTTTTTCCTCCTCTATCAATTCAGGTAGGCTAATGTCGGAAAGCATCAAAAACTTGATGAGACGAATATTCGTGACTGTGCCGCTTAATGCAGAATTTTGCAGAATATGCGGCGTACGACATTGTTGATGGATCGTGGCTTTCAATTTCGCAGTAGTGTAAAAGGAAATCAATAATTCAATAGAGTGGGAGGATCTACGGCCAAACTTCTTTGGTTTGATCTCCATCCAACCAATAATCGAGTAATAAATATTATCCTTATAGTATACATGAATCCATATTCAACAATATAGTTGTAAGGTAATGATTATACGTTATTAAACTACAAATTTATAGTATACAGGAATCCATATTCAACAATATAGTCGTAAGATAATGATTATACTTATTTTAAAAATATAATCATTGCTATTATAGAGTAATATTTTGTAAATTTTATATGGAATTATTTTAGTAATATTGTCATAATTGCTATGTGAACTATTATTATGTACTTGACTGTCATTCATATAATAGTTTATGTTAAACTAATTTGATAAATGAGAGATTTTTAATATTTATAATATCATAATATCTTTTATAATAATTTTAAACTATTTTTAAAATAAGTAAATAGTGAAAATGACTTGAATCAGACTATCTCCGAGACTCCAACCCCGCCCTCATATGTGAAAAACATACTAAAGGATTTGCCGTACACTGAAAGACCTCGCACGTATATTGTTGCGTTGGACACTTTGTCTGCTTCAACATTAATGCTAAACAACAACCTTAAAATTTTATTTTTAGTTGTCAGTAATTATACAGTGTCATATAATATTCATAATCTGCCACTTTGGTACCACCTAGAGCACCGACTCATTTAGAAGAAGAAGAAGAAGAAGAAGAAGAGAGAGAGGTGGGAGAGAGCCATGTCTCTAGCTTATTGTGTAAAGGAACATAAACCATGCGTTGGATGGGTTGAGAAATACTTTAAGGATTGTCTTTGCAACATAAAAGATGAGTTTTCGTTTGCGTTTGGACTCATTAGCTTAGTATGTTGGGGAGTTGCAGAAATACCTCAAATCATCACTAACTTTCGCACCAAGTCCAGCCATGGAATATCTCTTCTTTTTCTCCTCACTTGGGTTGCCGGGTATGTCATATAGACGTTATTTTTGTTTCATTTCTGTTTAATTCTCTGGTTCGACAGAGGGTAACTAAAGACCGACTTCACTTTTGTTCTGTATTCTCCATTGGAACTCTTTAACTTTTGGTGTTTGATGCTTGCGGATTTCCAGATACTAAGTGGGCTGTTTCTCTTTTGGTTGTTTTAAGATCTGTAGCAAAACATTTTTAATCCAGTCCTGCACATTATATATTAAAGTAGTACAAACACATGTTTTTTCTAATGTTTTTATGGGTTATTTTGCTTGGTTCAGGGATGTTTTCAATATGGTGGGTTGTCTTCTGGAGCCAGCAACGGTAAGTGAATGGCAGGGGAATAGAAAATCATGAAAAGTGTTGATTGATGTTCTTTACAGTCAAGTTCTGAATTTGACTGGCTGAAGATAAACTACAGCCTGTTTAATTTTAGCTCTGCACCTGAGCTTCTGCTTTGTTTCTGATAACAAAAGTGACTACAACTTCATCTCTTAATCTGATTGTTTTCTTCCCTTCAATTTGTGGTTGCAGTTACCCACCCAGTACTACACTGCTATTGTACGTTTCCTTGTGCCATGTCTGCAAGCTTCAACTGATGTATTACTTGAGGAACCTGCAAAAACTAAAAGAAACTGCGACTATATTTCATCGTCCTCTATGGGGTTCTCTTTTAAAGAAATTTTAAAATTAGAAAAGAATCAGAGTTTCTGATCCAGAAATCAAGAAAATAAGAGCAAGCCCAAGTCGATAAACTTATAGATGTTTCTTTTCTTAGGAATTACTAAGCATAGGCCGAGCTGCTATAGTGGTTCTTGAAAGGCTAAATGAGTTTTAGCATACCAGACAAGACAACAATTATATAATATGTTATTGTAACAGAGTCTTATCTTCTACTAAATTTTTTACAGCTCTACACTGTTAGTACTGTAGTGTTAGTGTTGCAAGGTTTATACTACGATCATATTCGCGGATGGTGGAAGTGCCGGGAAAACGAAGGTCACCAACAGGTACATGTATTTCCTTGCCTTTTTCTTTCTTGAAAAGTGTAGTACTCGCTGTCACATACTGATACTCGAAAATCAATTATATGACAGGTTGAGGACGAGAAAGAGCCACTGAAACCAAAGCCGTCCTCTGATTATTCAAGCGTTCCAATTCCTACTTCTAAAGCTACTCCTCGTAGGGAGTTCTATTATACGTATGCATTTTTTCCCTTTTGATTATGGTAGTAAACAAAACATGTTCATTCTTGTTTTGAATTTCTGATTTTGCTTGTTATGGCTTCAGGTCAGCAAGATCCATGGCTGGAAGTGGCACTCCACCATTTCGAACCTATCTCAGAGCAGCTAGAAGTGGTCCATCTGCCATGGGACTTGAAAATGAATCATCTTCAGATGACGAGGAAGCTCCAGTCTTAGCACAATCAGTTAGCCAGCCTCGTGCAATTCCACGACCAGTAAGCTTTACGAAAACAATAATCTTGAGAAATCTTGAACATCGAGATGAACATGAGATGAATGAACCCTATGCGTAGATAAAATTACCTAGAGGCTAAAGAATATGGCCTTTATGCCTTTGGTATGACATTCTTTCAGGTTGGTTATGGGACCTTTCTAGCTACATCACTGAACCTGCCCATGCAAACTAAGGGCCTGACAGCAGCAAACATTGGATTTATCGGTAGAAGACTATTAAGTGTATGCTTTCTGATGGAATTTTGGCCCAATCTTCTTCAATTATATACGTCTCCAATTAACTAGTTCATCTATTTCAGGAAGGTGGAATGGAGCACAATGTGTATGGACAGTGGCTGGGATGGCTTATGGCTGCTATATATATGGGTGGCAGAATCCCCCAAATCTGGTTAAATGTGAGTGCCTGTTTTACACAAATTCCAACTACCTAATATCATCTATATTTCCTTTTCCCTTCTCTTTTTCCATATCAATCTTATTTGACTTCTAATCCAAAGTTCTTACCTGTTTTGGCTAGATCAAAAGAGGGAGTGTGGAGGTAATGCATTTAAGCAACGCATTGACTTTATAATTCATCTAGAGTTGAACATTCTGTATGGATTTAAATCGTGTTCTTGGATTCTGCACAGGGCTTGAATCCTTTAATGTTCATCTTCGCATTAGTGGCCAATCTCACTTACGTGCTCAGGTTTTGCTCTCTCGCATTAAAATACACAAATATGTATGTTGATTTGGAGACTCATAATTTTGTTTTTGCCGATGCAGCATTCTTGTAAGAACTACTGAATGGGATAAAATCAAGGCTAACATGCCATGGCTGTTAGATGCTGCTGTTTGTGTGGCCCTCGACTTATTTGTATCCTTTTCCTGATCTTCTTGAAAACCAACTGTGCCATTATCAGATCAAACAGGGCTTTTGCCCTGTTTAAAAATGTTCTACACCTTGACACATCGTCATAGATCATACTGCAGTACATTTATTACAGGTACATTCGAGTGAAGAGGAAGAGTAGCAGAGGACAGCATGGGGACTACAATGGTGCCAGTAAAGCAACTAAATATTGAAGAAGGATGAGTGTGTTATTTGGATGTTCCATTTCAGGGTTTTGTCGACTATAAGCACATAATAGACCAAGTGCTTCCGTGAGCAATCTTTATCTAATTGTACCTTATTTGTGAACTCGAATTCTTCGCTCATATAGCTAAATTAAGTTCATAAAAAATGAAGAATTCCCTGAATTACGAAGAGAATCGTTGTTGTTTACTCAAATGCGCCCGACTTTCGTAACTTCCAATAAGCATGAAGTTCCGTACAAGTAAGTCAAACTATTGAAGTACTTGAGAGGGTAGGGTTCTCTTCAAAACTTAAGTTCTTGATGATAATATATTGCATGTTTCTTCGTAATGTTGATGTTGTGTTCGGTACTAACTACTAATATTTCTTCCTTATTACCAATATGGTTAGTATAATATCTTGATTCTTGAAAATAATTCTCACCCCTTTATTGTAGACATAAATTTTAGGTTAGAATAAAACTCCAAAAATGAAATAATTTAATAATGAAGTTATATGTAGTTTTCATTACTAGCAAATAAAACATCATATGGCATCATCTAATTATTTTTGAACTTTTATTCTAGTTATATAAAAAATAGACTAATATTACTATAATATAAAAATACTATAATTCTAAGTTAATTACAAGAAAATACAATTGGTATAGGGTAAAAGAAATATATCTATGAGATCTTAGAAAAATTATTTAATCTTTAAAATTCTTTAAAAAATCTTCTCAAATTTTGGTTAAAAATGATAACAAAATACACACAATTTAAACATCAAACATAGATGAATCAAATATTACTTAGATAGTAGCTTAATTCAATTCTTAAATCTTATCTGAACCAATTAATTTTGACTTAAATTAATAAATTAACATAATTGTAATAAATAATTAGTTTGATTCGAATTTAAGTAGTTGATTGAATCGTCACGTAAATAATATTTAATTAGTATATATTTGGTGTTCAAATTAATTGTATTTTTAATTGGAAGGTTTTCTGAAAATTTGAAATTAAAAGTTGTTTTGAATTTTTTAATAATAATGAAAATTTTCTAAGTTTTTTTAAACGAGAGAGGAGGTTTATATATTTTGCCTCGTAGTGTAGCTTAGAATGAAAAAGCATCATGCGCCAAAGTGAAAGGATAAGGTATTATTAGGTCAGCTTCTGATCTTCTTGGGAAACAGAAAATTGGGCTTGGAATATGGACTGAGTGTCAGGCAAATGATCCATGCTCTGTTGTATTGGGCCTGATTTAACAGGTATTAGTAGTGTGGGCCTCAGAATGGGGAAGTAGGAACACTTAATTCGGGCTATCGAAAGAATAACGGAGCTAGTACTTGTAATCTTCTTATATGTATGAATGTCTACCACATATCGTACCAACCCCGTATGATATTTTTATAGCTGTCAACATTGTTTTCCGAATTAAACAAACTTGTAAATATTGTTTTCCATTTAGTCATGAAGGGTTATAGTTTGTTGTTGACACCCATTAAATGAACAGTAAGTTGAATGGCACCCACTTTGGGTCGGGGGCAGGTGCTCTTAATTGACTAGCCTCGACAGCATTGACTTATTTGTAAATTTCTGCTCGAGAAGTACAAGAAGAGTATGGAAAAATTAATATAATTATTGTCTCCGTTTGCAGAGACAAATAATAAAATATGAAAATTTTATATCTCGCAGTATTTGATTGCTGACTCAATTTATTTTTATTCTAACTCCGGGTTACAGAAACATAAATTTTTTGTTCCTTCTAAAACCAAAGGACAAGATTTCTTATCTCTATGACAGAAATAAAACAAATAAGCAACTTTCAGAAATACCCCTCCCCCCATACCCCTCTCCCGACAAAATCTTGTTATTTTTATTATTATTAAATATTGTTATAAATTTTCTACTTA